>PVKU01003672.1:86668-170837 GCA_004027475.1 Anoura caudifer | reverse complement strand
CCTTAGTGTGCTCCTCCTTGGGTCCAACTTCTTTGGAACTCTCTGAGCTTCCTGGACTTCCTGGAAGTCTATTTCCTTTGCCAGATTGAGGAACTTCTCCTTTATTATTTGTTCAAATAAGCTTTCCACTTGTTGCTCTTCCTCTTCCCCTTCCAGTACCCCTATAATTCGGATGTTGGAACGTTTAAAGATGTACTGGGGGTTCCTAAGCCTCTCCTCATTTTTTTGAAATCTTGTTTCTTCCTTGTTTTCTGTTTGGTTGTTTCTTTCTTCCTTCTGGTCCACTCCATTGATTTGAGTCCCAGTTTTCCTCCCATCACTATTGGTTCCCTGTGCGTTTTTCTTCATTTCACTTATTGTAGCCTTCATTTGTTCATCTAATTTGTGAGCAAAATCAACCAATTCTGTGAGCATCCTGATCACCAGGGCTTTGAACTGTGCATCTGATAGGTTGGCTATCTCTTTGTCACTTAGATGAATTGGCTCTGGGGCTTTGATTTGTTCTCTGGTTTGAGCCATTTTTGTTTTTGTTTTTGGTCTAGTCACGGCTGTTACATAGTGAGGGGTGGAGCCTTAGGTGTTCCCCAGGGCGTGGCAGCCCAGTTGCTGGGTAGTGACACTGTATGTGGGGGCGGGGTCCAGGAGGGAACAGTGGCACTTGCTCTGCTCACTCTCGGATTCCAGTCCCTTCAGCCGCTTCCCCTTTGCCTGGATTATCCTGTGCATGAATGTGGGACCGCCTGGTCAGCCAACCACCTTGCGCGGCCTCATTGGGTCTGCACAGTTGCTGCCCCGTGCCCGGGGTCCTCCAGCCACCACCTGTGCACCTGGGATCTGCCAGCCGCTGCTGCCTGAGCGCCTGGTCTGCACCTCCGCTTTTTCCTGCCGCGATTCCGCCCCTCTTACCGGTCTGGATGAATGGTTGTTGGACTTCCATATAGTTCAATTTTCTATCAGTTCTGGTTGTTTTCTTGTTTCTAAATCTTTGTTGTCCCTAATTCTGGTTGTGAAAGGAGGCACAGCGTGTTCACCTACGCCTCCATCTTGGCTGGAAGTCCCCTTTTAGAAAGCTTTTCTTGACATCAGAAATAAGGATGGTGGCGAAGAAAGAATTCAATACCAGATGCCCACTCCCTTTCTAGTAATATGGATAAAAACAAAAGATTTTTACAGCAGTGTCTGTTTGAAAATAACAATTAAAGGCCAGTTAGATCTTCTTCACCTGTAAGGTGAAACTCAAATCTATTAGACATCAAAAGTGAAAGCCTCATTTTCTAAAATAAACTTTTGTTTTTCTCCTAATTTCTGAAATAATACATTGTGGCCATTGTGACGCTATGGTCCACAACTTCAACAATGAGTAAATTATCAAAGGTGAAAGAAAAAGAAAGCGCAGAATTAATTTCATAAGATAACTGGGAGCCAGGACAAACTGGAAAACATGTGACTGAAAATGAATCACTAAAGATGCTTATAGCTGAATTCTTGAGGTTTCTCTCTCCGCCAGCTGCTTGCCAAATCAGATTAGGGCAACTAGATAAGATGGTTGAGGCAACAACATGAAAAGCGGAGCAAAACTCCAGTCTCCTGCAACCATCCACCCAGCTAGCTGTCCTCCAATTTTAGATCCCGTGAGCTGGCCTTGACCTTGAGTTCCGAGTTAAACTCCTGGGATCATTTTATGCATATCTATACTACATTATTGTGACGTGGAGGGCCAAAGGCACAGTGAAAAAGTACTACTTACTTCTTGTTAAAAAGGTGATTTATACAATTTAAGAAATCTAACTACAGATCACATAACCATCTTAAGCTCTTAGGAACAACTTCAAAAGGGATCTATTTATTTTTAATTACAAAAATAACAATCACATAGAAATAAAAATTCAAAGTGAACAGATGAGTATAAAATGAAAACTAAAAGTTTGCTTTCCTATTCTCTTCTTGTCTTATTTCTCAGAGGTAGCCACATTTGAATTTTTCTTATTCTGCCTCCCCTTTTCCTCCTCTTCTTCCTCCTTTTCTGGTAGTTTACACTACCAATTCCTCCAGTATTATTTTAAACTGTCTTTGTACTTTTTGCTATATAAAAAGAGTAATTTAGCTCTGCCTTTTCTCTACCCCACCTCTCTTCCCAAGGGAGAAGTAGGGGAACAGATTATTGATGGTATTCATGATCTGTCCCCTACAGCTGCCCCAAACCAAAGCTGGGTCCCAGTGGCACGGAAGAAAGAAAGGATTCAGACACTGGGGCAGCTAGAGCGTCTGCAACTATTATGTCTGTCACCAGCAAGCATTTGATTTTACTTCCTCCAACATCTACATTCCTCTTCTATCAATCTGGGTGTCAAGTTCACCTAGATTTTCCTTTGGGGAACAGTTACTCACATTCTTAGCCCTTAGTGTACACTGATTGGCTTAAGCCAACAAACTCAACGTTGGTTGTATATTAGAATCCTCCAGGGAGCATTTTAAAATACCAGTGCATGGGATCCACCTCCCAAACCAATGAAATCAAAATCTTTTGAAGGGGTTCCAGATTTTAAACCCAGTAACCTAAGCCAATCAGTCTAGTCCCATTGGCTCAAGTACGGACCCATAACTCAAGCCAAGGAGATGCAACAAAATCCATGGGGTTTCTGGGTCCAACCAGGAATTGTGTTCTCTCTTTGTGTACGAGGTTCAAAATCTAGAACTACTCCCATAACGTTTACTGCCCTGACAAGAGCCAGCCTGAGAAAGAAGTCAACACTCAGAGGAGGACCAATATGAAAGAATCACAGAGAACAGAGCCGAAGGACAGACTGGGCCTCAGGATCAAATCTCTTCTGAACCCAATCCTACTTCTGGGGCTCTGTTATCTGAGCCAATTCCACTTAGTTTTAGAGAACTAGAGTTGTTTTTCTGGTCCTTGCACCTGAAAGATTCATGTTATAAAGTCCACTAATGAAGTACATAAATAAAAAAAGAAACTGTAAATACTGCAGAAAATATTAGTCTTGTATTTTCTTACCTCTAGTCCCTAGGGTTAGACAGTACATACAACTATTTAGCTGGGGATGGATATGGTTTGTAGAGAATGCAGTGTTAATGGCTCTGCCTGGGTTCCTGTCTTTCCGTCCCAGGAGTGTCTTAGGCGATGCCACAGACACAGCAGCAGTCCTCTTCTGTACCCAGAAATTGCTTGACGGTACCCCCTCCCCAAATTCTGTCCATCAGAGCAGAGCTTCTGATTCTTGCAAGCCTGTTGTTATAACAGGGGAGAGGAGATGACTTATATCTAATTGGCTAATTTCTTCTAAAGATCCAGGGGGGGAAGGTCTATCATTGGCTTAACCACTCAACTCCCTTACTTGCAAAAATATGTTGAATCCACCTGGCTGGATCTAATGACCACTGCAAAGTTAACTTTGACTAAATAACTACGAGCCAAAATCTATTCACCACCTGAAACCCAACCATTAGGATGACCTTCCTTGTCTTATGTCTTTGTTGGATAGTGAAAAACCATCTTCAAAGAAAGACATTCTTAGACAGGTTAAAATCTACTTCATCTTCTTCATTCCACACCCGAGAGCTCATAAACACAAACTGAACCTTAAGAAATGGTCCTTCATATATCTGATCTGCATAAAAAAAAAAACAGTCAAGAGGGTCTTTCTGAAATTTTACGTGAAGTTATATAACTTTCCCCATGCTTGACTGATAATAAATTCAAATCAAATCCAAGCAACATACCCTTTAAAATAAAAAAGAAAAGAATGCCTACTTATTGTTTCCCAAACCAGCTTCTTTTTTCTTACGCATTTATTGTTTGCTTATTTAAATTAGGTAATATATTTATGTAATTCACAATTCAAAAATACTAAAGGCTCTTTCCCCCAGGTACATGAATTCTCTGTAAGTAATAAATGTTACCAACTGCTCCTGTAACCTTCCAGTTTTTCCCCATAAGTGGTAGTATACGATACCCTGTACTTTTCACTTAATAATATATTTTAGCAGTCTGTATCAGAAGATGCGGCTCTAAACCCTTGACTTGACTTGTTGACCATCTGGTATAAACAAAAACAGAATAATTATAAACATATATATCTGCTTTATAGAAAATGGTGCCCTAAAAATTACAATATTAAAACTAGAAAATGCCTTAAGACTTTTTGCTTCTTAGTCATCCTTTCTAACATCACCATCAGAAAGTATGAAGTACCCACATGTGTCATGCACTATAAATATCACTTTAGAAATTTCCACTTCAACTCAATGCCAACACTAAAAGAAGATACCATTCACCTGTGGCCACAACAGCACTGCATTACAAAAATTACCACCTGAATCCAGGAACTAAGAAGGAAATCGTAGCCAAATACTTCTACTTAGCAGTGACAATGTCTTGGTAAAATGAATTATCTGAATATTGTAACTGTTATCTCTTCCCTTTTACTTTTCAGCAATTTACATCATCTTATGCCACTCTCTACTTAAAAATGAAGAGAGATTTTCTAAAAGACAAAAAAAAAATCATCTTGAATGCTTCTCCAATTTTCTTTCATTGGGTGTGTAGTGGAAAATATCTGATAAGTAAGAGAAAGTCATGCAACATACGGAGGGGAGATCTGGATTTTAACAAGCCTGTAACAGATTCGCCCACCTTTGCTTTTCACAGAAAAATGTGACATGTACAATGCGGAGTAGTGTCGTTTCGCAGCTACTGAAGAATACTCCCAATGGTTGCTGTCAGTCTGGAAAAACATATCCAGTAATGCACCATAGGGCTCAGCTTCAACATTTTTACCAGTGACTTCAGGAAGTCAAAAGTCACAAAAGTAGGAGAGAGCTAATATATGGAATGAAACTATCAAGATTTGAAACATATAACAAATTAAGACCTATGAAATAAAATCTACAGGTCAAAATTATTAGAAATAAATAAAAATACATCCCACCTACACTTGGGTTGAAAAAAGTCAACACAGTCCAGGCACCAGATGCAGGGACCTGTCTACACAGCAGTTCATGTGAAAGACTGGTTCGTTTTAGGGGAAGTCATAAGAAAGAAGATCAGTGTTAGAAGGAACTTCCTATTTGGAATGAAATCTTTGTAAGATAATGAGCCCTCCATCACTGGAACTCTGATAATTTATATAGTTTATAATTGCTAGAAATATAACTTCTATAGAGGTTCTTCAACACAATATATTTTTCTTGTATTACCTTGACAAAATCCAAAAAGGATTTAAAGACATTTATAAAAAAGAGAGTAGACAGACAGACAGACAGACAGGTACAAACAAATAGTTAGATGGAGGATAGACATAAGATTTTCAGAGTATTACTACTTCCTAGGTTTACTCTAAGCTCTTTACATGTCCTTAGTTAATTCTCATAATATGACATGTTACTCTACAAGATGGATACTCTAACATCTTTAGAATAAGAAAACTGAGGCTCAGAGAAGTGAAGTCACTGCCGAAGCGCGCACACCCATAAATGAGAAGCTGGGACTCAAACCCAGCCAGTCTGGGTGTAGAGTCAACGGACTGAGCCACTGCCCACACGTCTCTTCAAACAGGAAGGGAGGGTGGGTGAGCAAGGTGGGAAGGGCAGAAAGGAAGTAGATGAAGGGGAAGAGGACCAAAAAGCAGCTGATTAGAGAAGAAGCCAACCTGAAGCCACAGTAGCTCTGCCTGAGGAGGAACTAAGAAATGGCAATTTGAAATCTTGAGAGAAAAGAGAACTTTTCTATAGGCAAAGGACTCCCAGGCCAAGAATACTGCTGAACCCAAAAACATCCTCAAGGGTTGGCTCTCTGGGACATTGTGTCCAAGCCTTCTTTGGGGGACTTCAGTTCTTCCCTCCTCAAAGCAGATGAAAGGAGTCCAACCCCTCCCACTTTTCCACACTCCCCCACATTCCCTTCTGCCTAGCTGGCAGCCACTTCATCCCTGAAGAGTGAGACACGGGCAAACCATTCCCTTCAACACGCAGGATGATGGGTGGTGAGGAATGGCGGAAGCTGCAAAGTTTTGGGACTCTGAGGACCCAAGGGAAGAGATCAGTATTTTGGACTGGCTGTGCTTGTCTGCAACAGAGAACTGTGGAATTCCCCATGCTTTTCTGCAACTATGCTTCAGGCAGCGGGGCTGAGCACACCCTGGGTTTCCTACACTTACCTAAGGCACTTCCTCTGCTCCTCCCCGCCCTGGGGTGCCCCACCTCTCCCTTCAAAAAGAAACCAGCTACATTATTTTCCTTTCCTTGGAGGAGTCCCTGGAGGCTCGCAGCCCTCTTCTTCCATGCTTGCAAGATGACAGGGTTACGAGAAAGCTGAACTGAGAAGCCCAGCCTAGTCCTGCACAGATGGAGCTCACATGACAACCACACTTTTGCTGGTTCACATGATAGGAGCCTTCCTCCTCCCACAGGCAATCAGCCAGCACCTCTGAGCAAACACCAAAGGGCTGGAGCCTCACATGCCAAATCCAACAGAAAAAGGGTTTTCCAAGGAACTAGCTCCCTCTTCCGAAGAGGACAGTGGGTTTCACTGACGCAAGCAGCCATGATGCCCTTGAGTGATGCCTTCTACTTCCTCAAGCTCCACTCCATTCTCCACCTCTCTCTCCACTGCCCCACAGCTTGAGGGGGGACTTCCACTTGCTGTTCTCACTTCCTCTCACCCCCCTTACTCACTAGCCCCCGACAATCAGCCCTTTTCAGATCCACTACCCACGTGAAGTACTAAGGTGCTTTTCCCACCTTCCTCGTGTCATTGGTGACCAAATGGGGTGTCTCACAGTCCCTTCTGAAGGCCCTCACCTTTTCTAAAGCACTACATCCTGGTGGCTCCCTCTTCTTAACATGCCTCTCCAGGCTTCTGTGGGGAACAGAACAAGGAATGAGCATCTATTTTGGACCCACTCGGTACAGCAGGCCTGGACGACTCCACCACCTGTCAGGCGGTACTAGACTCCCCATGCAGCGGAGACAAGGTCCGGTAACTCGCCCAGGGGTGTTCAGCAGCAGGTCTAAGATTCAGGATCTGCCACCCGCAAAGTGCATCTTCCAGCTGATCTCCCTCACTCCCCTCCCCTCTCTGCAGGCTCCCCTTCTTCCCTTCATACCATCCTCTCCCAAGGCTTTGTCTAGCGTCTTTTTCTCATCTCCATGGATAATTTCCCCTCGTTCTTCACGTTCTGTTGTCACTCCCCAGTCTCCGTCCTTTGCCCTGACCCCAAGCCTCAGCTCTAGGTCTCACCTTCCCCCTTCCTGCTGGGTGTCTCCATGTGGAAAGGCTGCTAATGGGGCCATTCAACAGAGTCTGACTCCCCCACCGGTCTCCACCAGGCCAATGTCTTCTCTCTTTTGTTCTGAACTTGGGCATCTGCTGCCCGCTCCCCTTCAATCTCACCTTCTGAGTTCATATCAGTCACTTAACCCCCCTCTCCCCCCACCACAAATTCCCCTTTTCTGTATTCCCTCTGCCTCAGGCTTCAGTGGCTCAACAGCTACAGTACAGGTCCCTCCGCTTCCAGAGGCTAACGTCTCTGCTCTCCTCCCAACCCACTGTCGTCCTGAAGGTGAAATTGGGCCATTTTTCTCCTGGAAACTGTCAGTGGTTCCACGCCACTTACCGAATGCCGAATAAAGTTTCAATCTGGAGCAGGCTCTCTGTGATCTGGCTTTCCAGCCCCATTCCGATGATGGCCCTCCACTCACAGTGTGCCCCTGCCATGTGGGACCACCAGTCTATGTTTGAGCCTGCCTTGAACTTGTGTGCCTTTGACCATGTTCTCGCACTTCCTCATTCCATTTCCACCTAGATCCTATCCACTCTCCAAGGCTCAGCTTCGATGCTACCACCTCAAGAAGCCTTCACCTTTCTTACCAGTTGAATGCAACTGCTTCTTCTTTAAATTCCTCAGCCCCTCTATGAAAATTGGGGCAGAGTTATTTACTGTATGGATATTGCTCTGTAGGTATTTTGATGGTTCCTTCACTACTGGATTGCAGGTTCTGTGGATACAAGATTCAGCCACATCTCATACGGTCCTCTGCAGAGAGCAAGTATTCCAAAGGGTTTTCTGAGCTCAGATGAATATGACAATTAACACAAAGGCCACACTCTGCCAATGGTTGCGCGCCTACTTTAAGTCTACAAAGCAGCACAAAATTTTACTAGAAAAAGCCACTTGGGTTCGAATTCACGTATATCCCGAACAAGGCATGTTTACATAATCAATATATTTTAATTCCCACAGTTTTGGGAAACAGAATATGTTCAAGAAAGATGAAATAAAACAAAATAACCCATTGAGCAAGCATTTGATATCTGAAAAGTACTTTCCACGTGTCTCTTTAAGTAGCAGCAGATACTGGGGCGGCACTGCAGCTGGCACCCTGCCGGTGTCACTGCAGGCATCAGAAAATCGGATGAGATGGGTTCACAGATTTGTTCCTACAGAGGCATCACGTGTCGCTCTAGGAGGTTAAATAACTCAGCTGAGGTCTCAGAGCTATTAAGTGGGAACCTAGAATTTATTTATTTGTTTGTTTGTTTTGGGGGGAACCTAGAATTTAAACTGGGGTCTGTCTGACTCCATAACCCACATTCCTCCCAGTACCCTGAGCTGCATTCAATCAGGCGCAAATTTAGCCCACCACATTGTCCTTCCCTGTCACCAGTGTGGAAACTGGGACACAAGGAGAGAAATGGGACATAACGTGCAGGGACTTTCATTCTAAAAGTGGCTTCTGGCACAGCCACTCAGGTCCAGAAGACAAAGAGACCCTCTTCTCCGTTCCCCCACTGCCCCTCGCTGACACAGTCCTCACCCCAGCAGCAGGATGGGACAATGCAAGCACCAGGACAAGGGGCAGGCCGCTGAGGCTCGTGGCAAAGGGAGGCGAGAGTCCATTATACAAAGGAAGCTCAGAGCTTCCTTTACACACCGCTGATTGGGACAACATCAAGGCCACCTACCCAGGATGGGCATCCTCTTTCAAGACTACAAAAGCCTATTCTCTCCATCCACCAGACATGGCCTATAAGTGGAAAAGATAGGATTGTGTTTCACTGTTCCTAGACAGCTGGTCCGCTCATTAGCTCTCTGCTTCCACCAAGGCCCAAACAGCCCAGGATCCAATGACAAGGCAGAGAAAGTCAGTGTATTAGAGGATAAACAGCAGACTAAAGAACCTTGGAGGAGGAGATGGTAAGGAGTGGGGGCCCAGGACTCAGAGGGCCCTCCAACATCCTCCAACAAGGGTTGGCTCGCCTGCCTCTGCCCAGACATCTCATCACTCTGAAGCACTCATTCTAAGAATGGTCTGTCTGTTGGTAACTAGGGCCTATGGAACTGAACCTTTTTAGTTGGGCAGGTCAAACCATGATGTGGTTGTCTCTCTCCTAGCCTCACCAGATACACCAATTCAGTGAGATCAAAATCAGCTTCAGGGTTACAGACTCACATCTGAGTCTCCTCCCTACTGACCTTTCAGAGCTAGGTACTTGCCCTTTCTTTGAATCCCAGGTAAAGCTAAGTCTTGGCGGGGCTGGCCTGCTGTGCTGACCACTAGGCCCCCAGTCCCCACCCCAGGTGTGCTTATTCTTAACAGATAATAAAATGGGAAACTTTTCCCAGGTCTGGCACCTTGGACAGTTGGACTCCACATGCCATGCTGAGCCTCACACCCCAAATGTCACCCTGGAGTTCCTGGAGTTTCTTCTTGGAGCACCTTGGAAAGGCACTTCCACACCCTGGTAGCTAATGCAGTCCCATTGCGCTCTGGGATACTCCTGTGTTTTGACCTAGAACTAGAGCAAGAATTTTGACCTAGAACAAGTCAAATGCAAATGCCAAGTAATGCTTTTCCAACTCTCCCTGTTTATTTTTATTCCACAACTCTGCTGGAGTTCTGAAAGCAGACCGCTTTGCAGCCAGAAGCCCCTGACCTAATTCTTTATTTGGTTTTAACCAGATTAAACCAAGCGATAGCTCACAGCTCCTGCTGGGAAGTGTGCCAACAAAGCCATGGAATGGGGCTGCTAAGCAATGAGATTTCAAACCAGTTTTGTCTAACTTGGGGGGTTCCAGCCCATGAACAGCTTTAGTATTAGGAGAAGGGCCAAATTCAGGATTTGGCTAATGCTTCCAGTGGGAAGAATGTGACATTGTTATTCCTAATCAACTAGTAGGAACCATCTCAAAGTTCTGTTGCTCCAGTCATTGCAGGGAACAAGGACAATGAGTTGCTGTCACTGAAGGCAAAGGATAATAACACTGAATTCCTGGGTATGGGCAGGAAAGGGGGGCTTGAATTTCTGGCAAGGTACAAATAGCCAGTTCATTCAATTACTCTGTATCGTGGAAGAAGGCTGCTTCTTCAAAATACCGAGGCAAGTTCAGATTTAACAATGGGTTGTGTGAATGAGCATGACATCTCAAAGATCTGGCTATCCCTCAGCATCTGGCCCTGTGCTGGGCAATGCAGCAGCCACCGGTCACACAGGGCTACACAGCACTTCGAGGGTAGCCACTCCAAATCAAGAAGTGCTATGAATGTAAAATACACACTGGATTTTGAAGACAAAATACAAAAAATTAAAATGAAATAAAATATCTCACTAACAGCATTTATATTGATTACATGTTTGAAGTGTTACTGTAGGTAGTTAGCTAATTACTAATAAGAACAGGGGGCAGAGGGAATTAGACACAGAGTTTAATAAACTGGGGAACATAAGCCTGTTTTACCAGGAAGCTACAGCCTCACACCCCAGGGGATTACAGCATTTCTGCACCAAGGGGATTGACACTCCTCCCTTCCCCCCTCTGGTACTGGATAGCTGCTGGGACGGAGGGGGGGGGGAGGAGGCGGGTGGGGGGGCCCTAGGAGGGTGGTTGGTGGCGCAGGGGTGGCACTTCACCATAGAGGACTGTCAATCTAACTAGGGCGTGGGGATCCATCCAAAACTGCAGAAGCTTGGGAAATTAATTGGTTATTTTAAAAAAAGTACCTGGCTCATCCCAAACTCAAGCTACTATAACCCCGGGGGGAAAAAAGAGCCTCCCAACCCCCCCATCTCTAACACCCTCCCTGTCCCTCTCCCTCCCTCCCTCCCTTTCAGTAATGCACTCGCCCCACGCGTTTGCATTCTTTCTTGCCCAGGAGCATATGGCCATGTGTGTCTAGCAGCTACTGGTACCCGCAGCAGATGGTGTGGGCGCCGAAGAACTGAGCTTTAATATGAAGCAGAAACTCTGCACACTGGCTTTTGTTTTGGCCTTGCTGAGGACACGGTTGGACTTCTTCCGTGTCAGGATGAAGGGAGATGAGAAACTGGAAATCCAGGGGCAGGTTTCCACCTGAATAAACCGTCTTGCCACACCACAGTCTCCTGTGTGTGGGTTCTCGGGATATTTCCTCGCAATCCTATGAAAGAGCCTGATTTCCACTGGCAACAAAATGAAAATATTTTGGATATATTTGGTTATAATATATTATTAAGTTTAATTTCACCTGTTTACTTTTACTTTTTCAATCTGGCTACTAGAAAATTTAAAATTACTTATGTGCCTTACATTGTGTTTTTACTGGATAGTGCTGATCTGGAGAATACGATACCTAACTGTTTAACATCAAAGTGGGGCAAAATTTGCAAAGGGACACCTCTGTAGCCAAACCCCACCAGAAAATACTCTGTGGTCTTTAAGTGTGGCAGGTTCTTTCCAGGTGACAGTATAATAGTTAATTGTTAATTCAAACAAAGCCCCTAACACAATATCCGAGCTTTTAAAGCCCAGAATGCAACAGGAAAACAGTGGAGGGGCACTCATCTGAGTACAATCAACGTGTGTAGGAATTACAGTGTGTATAGATTGCTGTATCTCGGGGTAGGATTATGCATAGGTGACTTTCTTTTCTCCTACACTATCCAAATCTTCCATAATGGTTATGTATGTACTTCTTCTATAATCAAAGCTAAAACTTTAAAATCCCTAAGAAGCATTATTTTTACACCTTCCTTTGTTAACATAACCTAGTGTCTAATTACCTCTAAAATGGAAGAGTCTTCTTATGGGTACTACTGTAATTTGAATTTATTTAGACAAGTCGTTACTATTTTCTAACTGGCAACTCACAGACCTTAGCTCACTTGATTTCAATAAATTCTGCCCAGTGAAAATCCTGTTGATAAATTTGCGAGTTCCCGCATGAGTCCCAGTATTAAGGTGAAAGCGCTGTTGCCTGCGCGGGGCATTTGCTCTGTCTGCCTTCTAGGATCCCGGCCAGCTTCAGAGAGGAGGAGGAGGAGCAAGGGGACACAGCCAGGACAAAGCGATGACCAGAAAGGAGTCCCAGCTGACGAGATCTTTTGGGAGGGAGGTGAGGGGAATGGGCATTCAGCAGAGCCTGGCAGAGACGCAAACAGGAACAGAAAGACAGAAATTAGGAAATTACAATTTGCTTCTATAAACGAACAACCCCTAGGACCTGAAAGTTTTCCTTTTTTTTAACCCCAAAACTTCTCATTGTAGGGGTAATCATTTTTGTAATTATTCTTGTTGCGTATCTTGCCTCCAGGGACCATACATACAACTGCTCCTCCTTTATTCCAAGGCTGTCAAACTGAGTATTCCTGACGGACACTAAACAGCCCCAGAGCTTTTCATCTTCACCCTCCAGGAGGAAGGAGCTAAAGCAGCTGGCCCTTGATTGCCTCACTGTGTGGTTGGGGGTGGGGAGAAGTGGGGAGCATAACCTCCCAGGAAAAAGGAAGGAAGCAGGTGCCCCGATCTAATTTCCTTATCAGCTGAACCTCCCAGTAACTCGGTAACTCGGGGAATGCTGTTTGCTAGGAGGAAGAGCCCTTACTCACAGAATGCCCTTAACAAACTGCCTCTGGTCAAAGGATTATGGCAATTCAGGTACCCATCTTCAGGACAATGTCGCTATACTAAAAAATGATGAGGAGCTACGCAATGGGACTCTTCATAGTATAAATGCTTTTGACTGTGTGAGATTACCCAGCAAGCCTCACTCAGACTCATCCAGCACTCTGAGTCAGAGGTGCCTGTCCTGTGGGGGGGCGGAGTCTTAGGGACACATCCTCGATGTCCCAGACCTCTGCCTGTTTCATCAGAGGCTCTCAACTGCCTGTGTCTTTGAAAGTATCAGTAAAGCTCGATGCTGGGAAAGATCCAGGAGATCCCCGTGAATCTGCCCTGATGATGTGTTTTGCACCCTCCACCTCTCTCCCCATCACTTGACTTCAACTTCATAATTCTTCCACATTTTTATTGTCTACCGTAGACCTTTAAGTTATTTATAGCCTTTTAAAGACACAGAGCTGCAAACCAAACCACTTCCCTAACCAATCACACCAAACACATCTCCAACCCAAAGTCACCCTGAACCTTCCACAAGAGGTACAGATGTTTGTCTCGTCACCTGCCCACAACAGGGTTCCTTTAACAGCTGGGAGTTGTTATTTAAGGTCAAGTCTTATTAAACCTTTTTTCCTTACAATCCCAGTATCTCACTCACTGTCCATTTTTAGTCCCCCCACAGTCTTCAACTGAGCCTCCAGATGCTGCCCCCCCACTCAAATATTTGGAGGTTACCCTAACAAAGCTTCAAGCATGATGCAATGCTACAGCCTCAAGGACAAATCGTCACGTAAGACGAGGCAGTCCTGTAATTTGCCTGGGCACTCACTGGTTAACACACTTGTGTGTAATTACTCCAGTCTTTACTGGCTACTACAACACATGGATGACCCTGTGCCAAGCCAATTAGGAGCTGCCTGGTGAACCCTGAATTGGGCAGCCATGTCCAGTTTTCAAGACCTTTGCCTCACTGATCATCTGCCTGGTTCCTTATCACTAGGACAAGCTCTCATTAATTCAGACAAAGCCCCTAACGCAATTTCTGAGTTTTTAAAGCCCAGAATGTAATAGGAAAACAGTGGTGTGGCACTCATCTGAGCACATTTAACATGTTTAGGAATTACAGTGTACACAGATTGTTATATGGTCATTTTTAGGAAGAAAATGTTTTGCACCCATAAGTAAAAAGGCTAGAGGAGTCTCTCAGTTTCTAAGGAGGATCTCTGCTTCCCAAGGATGGTCAAGCAGTGGGCACAGGAAGCCCTCTTCAAAGGAGCTGGTGATGTGTCCTTTTTGTGTGAAAAATTAAATCCACACAGTCAACAGAGCCAAGTCTACCGCGCACAAAACCAAAGGCAAAGCTGAGAGCCTCTGTCAGACAGTATTTCAGGGTTTACAAGACATAAAGCCTCCATCACACCTAATTATCTTTGTCACTGTAGCACAAAAGTGGCCAATGACAATGAGTAGACAAATGGGTATGTCTGTGTTCCAGTACAACTGGATTTGACCTGTGGGCCACAGTTTGCTAGAACATGGAGAGAAATGTGGCCTGGAGGGATCCAACCTACTTGTTTTGCTCTTAGAAATATCTCCAACCTTCATTCCATGCATAGTGCGCATATTTCATTCATAGGGCACCAGTGAGGTCTAGCTAAGTCCTCAAGATACTGGTGCCTGGGAGCGTAACACATAATGCTTCTCAGGTTAAAAAGCCACGTCACTTCTTCATAGTTCACAGGCCTTTAAATACAGGGACTTCTGAGATATGTCCTGCATACCTCCCTTTGTCAGATGAGAAAAACAGGCCGGGAGACACTGAATGGCCCGTCCAAGGTCACCCAGCAAATTGGCAGCAGAGTCAGAGTCAGGAGACAGTGGAAGGGCTGGGCCTGAACCCCAGGAATCCCGTCTGCTGAGCCACACTCCTCCTGCTGCTCTGTGAAATAAACATGTGCTTTACTTTTTACCACCTACTGCCATTGCCCGGGGAACAGAGAGAAGGAGATGAGCTTTCAGACTTGGAGACTTCATTTTTTCAGGTGATTAACTCACAGAAGCCCACAGAGAATATCTGTGAGAGTAAGGGTGCCTCTCTCCCACTGCCTGGTCCCACTCAAGGTTTGCGGGACACCTCGAAGAAATCATAGGGATCAAGGAAACCAAGCTGTTCAAATGTGACTTACTTTATCCTCTACTATCATCTCGGTACCTCTTATTTCTAGATGCCTCCTCCTCTTTTTAGACCTGGCCAATGGCCCAGGGCCAACACTGCAGGGCCTCTCTCCCCCGCTTCTGCCTCCACACCCTGCAGTCAAACTTATTAGTCCTGGATCCTATTCCTTCGGAAAACTTAATTGTGCTGACCTATTAATGCCAGGTAATTTTGAGCTAAGACTCAACCAATCAGTCTCTGATAAGAATTAATGTGTTACTGCTCCCGGATATCAAATCTGAGTTTTAAAGGGGCCTTTTAGTAGCTCAATACAGGGTTTGTGAAATTACATTTGGGTGGCTTTTCCACAGATGCCTGCAGGGCTGCCCTTAGATGCGGAGACTTAGGTTTCTTCCCCTACTTCAACCAGAGCAGTTTTACATTTCCTGGTAGGTTTCCTTGGGGGTGGGGGGGAGAGTTTCAAAGATAACAAAAAAAAAGTTTAAAAACCACAGACATATGCCAAAGCGTTGACCCACAGTTAAGATCTCAGCCACGATGCCAACACAGAAGCTATTTTAAGGGCGTGTCAAAAACTATGAAGCATCTGAGATTGGACTCTTTTACAAGGTAAGAAGTTCTCCTGCTCTAGTTTCATGGGTGCTGGCACAAAACACGAGGGTGCCCCTGGGTCAGAGACAAATGACGCAGCAGCAGCAGATGAGCGTGTTTTACGACAGCTCTCAAAGCCAGGATTCCAACACAGTCACAGGAAGAGAACCAAATACCACCCGCACACACATGTGCACCAGGCTGCATTACAGGAGAGGAGCAGCGAACTTAGGAGACCTGAATCTTTTCCAGTGGGCAGCAGGCCTGCCTGCCCCTTGCTCTGGAGAGAAACCTGTACCTCCTAGAAGTCCACCGTGCACACATCCTTGAAAAGACTCCCCAGAAGGAAGGGTAGGCAGAGCTCTGCTCACGGGCCCAGAGACCAAGAGACCCATGGAGAATTCTCTCTTAACAGGGGGAGAGGCCCAGGCCAGCTCAGGACTCCCAAGGACTATGAGTGTCCCAAATTGAGGATCACAAGGGGTCAAAGGGAAAGAACAAATCTTGCAAAGGGACAAATAAGCATCTTCTACTTGTTTAGTTCAAAAGCGTATCCTTCTTAGAAGAAAATTCAGAATCCTCACCATGGCATGCTGGCCTTCATGATCTGGTCCCCACTAGTCTTCCCAGGGGCACACGGTACAGCCTTTTCCCTCGCTCCCTCTGCTGCTGCCTCGCTGGTCTTCTTGCTGCTCCTGGCATCTACCACGTGCAGTCCCGCCTCAGAGCCTTCACAGCTGCTGTTCCCTGGGCTGGGAATGTCCTGCACAAGGCTCTCTCGTTCCCTGGGCTGGGAATGTCCTGCACAAGGCTCACTCCCTGACCTCGCTCAGATCTCCACTCCCCAGCCCAGAGTCACCTTCTGTTCCCTCATATTGTCTTATTTGTCCTCAAAGTGCCCACATCACACCCTATCTTGTATTAATTCACTGTCAGTCTCCCTTTGGTAGAACGTGAGCTCCCTGAGCTCCCTTTGTTTACTGTGATACCCACAGGTCTACACCTGATCATCAAATGAAACAACTACTTTTAATCCTATCAATTGCATGTCTACCATTATGAATTGAGTTGTGTTCCCCAAAATTCACATACTAAAGTCCTAAGCCCCAGGACCTCAGAATGTGACTCTTTTGGGAGACAGGACCTTTACCGGGGCAGTCAAGTTAAAATGCAGTTGTTAGGGTGGGCCTTAACTCAGTATGACTGGTGTCCTCAGGACAAGCAAGGTGTCCGCTGCCACGATTAGTTAAACAATACGCAGAGTCAGCTGTTATCCAAGCCTGGAGACAGTTCCATAGCAAAGCAGCTCTCTGAAGCATTTGAGGAGGTACTCTCTCCGGTTGCCCTATACCCAGAGGTGCTTTCTATTTCCCAACCGTCACTTTAAAGCAGGCACCAGATAAATGCCATGTCATGGATTGAAATGTTGAGGTGAAGACTGAGGCATGCTCTGTTTCTGCACACTGAACAATCAGAAGTCTGGGTGCCGCAGTCCAGCTGTAGCAAGATCCGGGGGGTCCCGAAGGTGGGTAAGGCATCGGCACGTGGAGATCAGGCAACGACACACCTCAGAGGATGGTGAAGCACTGATTCATTTATTACAAGTACAAGTGGATTTTTGTATTTTCTTTTTTGGCATAGCTCAACATTCACAGGTGCATAGCATGATCAGTTAAGCAGAAAAAATCAATACAAAAGTAACCAGGAACAGTACCCAAAGATTCCTTTGGGTACTTTGATACCCAAAGTTCCCAAAGATTCAGTTATATTAAACAAAGATTATTTTGACCAGGAGACCCATAAATCAGACGATTAGAATTTCTCAGAATCTGTTCATAGGGCAAAAGTATACGGTAGATTGAGCAGAGGCAATAAGGCCTTTGTGATGACCAACTTAGCTATATATCTTTTCTGTCTAAAATGTTTCTCTGTGTACTATAAACTTTAACTTTATAGTAACTGTTTCTACCTGCTTAATAGCTAACCAGCTTTTCTTATTTCTAAGGCTGTCTAATTGATATATATTCCTATTCAAGGTAAAGGAAGGGCTGTTACTCTAACAACTTTTAGACATTCAGGGACTTTCTATTATTTTGTATAACTTCATTGGAATTATACTAATCAATGAACCTAAAATACAAATGTCTAACAATCCCACCACCTTTTGATCACCAAAACAAACATGTAAGGAGAGATAGACAGGAAATCCAGCTACAGTTGTTAGTTCAAGAAGTCTAACTTATTATTTTATTTTTTATTTCTTGAACACTAAGGGGGCTGGGACTGCTTAAGTCTCTCAAACCAGGGTAATTTAAATAAGCCAACATGTTTTCTCTTATGGTTAATAATTATATTGCCCTGGCTTTCGTACACCCCTGTATAAGGGAGAGGGGAATCTATGGGGATTTTTTCATCCTTTCAGGCAGTTCCATGGGGAATACTGTCCCTTCTTCTTGGGTAGTACAGGAATAAGTAATTACAGTACAATGCCTATATTCAGAAGCAAAAGCAAAATAATTAAAATAAAACAGCCAATTGTTAACCCAATTTGGATGCCATGTTCTCTTCCGGGGAGATGAATTCCTTGAACTCGAGTCCTCCATGCCCGGACCTTGTCAGACAACATGGTTGGAAGAGGACACGTGGCATTTGGGTACATATGAGCCTCAGCCATGCACACAGAGACAAGCACAGACAGGTGGAAACATTCTAAGCAAGCAAAAGGAAGAAAAAGATGGATGAAACCAGCAGAGGGCTGCTTGCTCCCCTCCCTGGTTGTTTAACACAGCCCAGCGCTTTCTGTGGCTGGAAGAAGAGTCCAAGGGGACTGAAAGCAGGAGAAACAAGAGAGGAAGAGAAGACCTTTCAAAAGTAGGGCAGAGGAACAGGTGGGGCAAGTGTTATGAAGGGCGGCCAGTGTTTCCACACCAGCTGAGGCTCTACAAGCCAGAAGAGAGATCATTTCTCAAATGCCCCCGCCTGACCCAACCCCAGTCCAATGGGAAAGAAGACATCAGGCACCCCCCAGTTAGTTATCCACATTCTTGGGCCACTCAAAGATGTGCTTGATGCTGAATGCCAGCTCAGGCCAGGTCCACCCCTTTAAACAAGTCAGCCTTTAGGCCCCATGAAATCCTGGGAGACAAGAAACAGTCTGGCTCATCCAGTGCCTTGGCCTCCATCCTCAGGGTCCTCACACAGGACCCTGTCTCTCTCTCAGGAATATTGGATCTCAAGCTTCTAGCAGTGCTTCCGAAGTGATGAGGCTGCTCCAACCCCAATTCAGGAAAGACCAAAACCACAGTGACGAGATATAGGAACGGATCTGGAGCCCCAGCGGGAAAAAAAAAAAAAAAAAGCATGGAGCTGAGCTAGCCTCTCTGCTCAGAAAACCTCTCCTCTTCCCCATATTTCACCAAATATAATGAATTTGGGCTCACAAATTCCTCTGTCAAATCGCCCAATGAATTCCTCTGGCTCTGTCCTAATTCTTGCCTCTTTTTTATTTCTAGATGAACTGAGCCTATTCAGCATAAATAGACACTTACTGGGTGAAAAGATGGATGAAAAAGGTGCAGGGCGGGATACTTAGTGGGGGAGAGCCAGGCTTGGTGAGGAGCCAACCAAAGGGGATGCAGGTAGAGGGTCACACAAGAACCCTGGAGGGGCTTCCATGAGCTAAGGGGGAAGGGCCAGAAAGGAAGGGAGAAGGGTTCTGCATGCAAAGGCTGCCATCTTGCTGGTCACCAATGCATCCTCGGACAGCGCAGTCCTACCCGCAACAGTCTACTTCATCTGGACACACCACCCACTCCCTCCAGACCTCTGCCTGGAGAGAAAGAGGGATAATGGCTTGAGAGTACATCCTGTAGTCATTCTCCACTCAAAAAAAAACCCACAGAGACCTCACTGTCCTTAGACAGGTAAACAGCATGTGCGGTAGAAGACAAGGCAGGGAATTTTTAAGTTTAATTCTGCATATTGCCAAGGCTGGGCAGAAAGAGCAGACACTCTGACCAGTCCGTGGTCAGAAGTCTCTCTCTCTTCTCACGAGCTGTTACCATGTCCACTCCAAACTTTCCTGGGAGTTCCCCACATTTTAAGTGAGTGCTGGAAAAAAGATGGTGCAAATGGATAAGAGATCCCATCCCGGAAGCATGGCCTGTACTTAACAACAAACTCAATTGCTGTGAATTCTTATTGTCATCACTTGTACTTGGTTTCCAAACTTCCTGGTAAACTCACCAAAGATGTGCCCCCCTCTTCAAGAAAAAGTGAAAATAAAGAGCAAGCTCAAAGAGACTAAAGTGCAGTCAGCCATATAACTAAACCAAAAATATTTGGATTGCCTGCAAAAGGCTCATCTGTTACACTCCTCCCTCATGACAGGCCCAATAGCCGGGCCAGTTAATGGGCAAGAGTACCTGGCTCTTCTGGCTCTTGGTTGAAAAACATGATTCCACAGCCAGGACTGGCAACCTGCAGCCCAAACACACACTTCTACCTTTTACAGAAGAAAGAACCAGGTTTCTTGTGACTCAGGTCCACTGAAATTCACTCCAAGTACAGTGCTTTAATAACGATGACAGCAGCAATTCGGGCAAAGAATTGTGACTGCCCTGGGTGTGACTCAACCTCACGTAACTTGTAGTTGAACATGACAACAGCATGACAAGTATTTCTAGAGCCCAGACCCAGCCCGTAGTCAGCCCTGCCTCTGAGATTGCGAAACCGCCACCAGGCACAGCCTGCTCCTGCTCCTTAAATAGAACGATGGTGCAACAATTATGCAGCCTGGGACGGGGCACCCAAACAGAGGGGTGGTTTCATGTAAAAAAAAAAAAAAAAAAAAAAAATACAGTGTCCTTCCAGAACACTTTGAGGGTTTTAAGTCTGAGAAGCAGCAGATCTGGCCCCCATCAGAACTGGGGGGGTGCTACCATGTTCCCCATGAGTTCAGTCCAAACCAGAAAGCAAGCCAAGTTGTTCTTCTAGACGACGCCTCATCAGCCTTCCGAGATTCCCCAGCTGAACATTCTCGGATCGGAAGTCTCAGCGCGCTAGTATCCAGGGCTGCCTTGGGCTCGGCGCAATCAAGAGCCACTTTCGGTTATAATCACACTGAGAAGAGCAAGGCCGAGCAGAGGAAGGGATGGGGTGGGGTGGTTGAGAAGGCGGGGATGGTGAAGCGGCCCACAAATGCCGCTCTGTTCATTACCATATGAATTCACAGGCCCTGGGAGGGGAAGCCAGCTCCCGAGAAAGAGCCTGATTAATCAGAAGACCCACTGACTGAGCTCCAGAGAAAGAGCCTGATTTGTCAGGAGACTCTCACAGCCTTGAAAAGATAAATTCCCACTGAGTGCTTTTCGAGCATTCTGCCTCAGTCCATTTTGGCAGGATTCCTCCAAGATTGTTCCAGCTCCTCCTAAACTGACTCTCATTCTCCCTCTCCTCCTCTCCTCCCTCCCCTTCCCCTTTCTCCAGCACACCCGCAGTAACACAAAGCCAAACAGTTTAGCAAGAGGCAGGGAAACAGCCAGCCACCAGAGAGCTGTGAAATAATAGGCAGAGAATTCTATTCTGTGTGCAGTATGTGTAGATGCAGCAATAATGCCTGCATATGATCTACAGTTGGTTTTAAACAAGACCAGGAAAGTAAAAGCTCCCTCCCTCCACTCACTTCTAACTCCCCAGCAGTCACCATGGCTAACAAGTTCACAGGCAACCTTCCAGAAATTTTATGATGCTTTTACATCAATGGGCTATTTTTATGCAAATGGAATCATACTATACTTACCCACTTAGTGAGCTATCATAACTATCTTTCCAAGTCAGTACCTATAAATTCTGCCACATTATTTTTTTTAAACTGTATAGCATCCATTAGTACTGCTATTTACAATATGTTTAACCAGGGCTTTCACTGAATATTTTTATTTCCAGATTTTTACTTCTCAAAGCAACGCTACAAATAACATTTATCTTTGTTTAACGGTGTGAGGATATTCCTGGGACGACGAAGTGCCAACAGAAAACTGTTGGGTTAAGCTGCTTTCATTTAGATTTCACATTTAGGCTACTCCACCTTAAAAAAAGAATTTCAAACTGGTGAACGGAGCCAAGATGACTGATGAGGAAGCAGAGGAGCTATTTTGATCACAAGGGGTACCATTCTGGGCAACCACTTCCCGTGAACCCACTTGTTTCTCAGCCAAGAGGAAAATACAGATATTTTTACCGAATGCTGGCACTGTCCCTTCGGGCAGAGATTTCTCAAACCCCAGTAGCCTCATCGGTTTGTGTTCTCAGTCCAGCTTTAGATATTAAATAATAAATCAGGAAAATGAATGAGCTATACTTCTTCAATTGGAGAAGTGTAGCTCTCTATGGGCATAGAGATGCCATCAATATTTGATTGGGGGGAATAGTGCCAAGAGGTCTCATAGGAGAAAATGGGATGGTGGGACTTGCTGAGTCTTGGCAGTGCGTTAGGCTCTGTTTGCAAAGACCCGTGCGCTTCACCGGGACCTCCATGTCTAGAGATCCCTGCCTTCCATACCTGGTCTGCTGGCTCTCATTGGCTACCTGCTTGGCCTCTGCATACAGTTGAGTCTTCATCTGCAACGCCACCCTTGCTGCCTGCCCTCCCAAAACCCTGCTTGTGTCCAGCGCTCCAGACGACCATTCCCCTGGGGGTGATTTCAGAAATACCTTTCCACCACCATCCAGGGGCAGGGTGTCCTAACCAAATATCAGGAACAGAAATACGAAGAGTACTTGGAAAGGCACCTGGTATAGAGTAAGTGCTCCGTAAATGTCAGTGGTCATTGTTCTTGTTGTCTGACTCCTTTCACCAAGCCACCTCCACTATAATCACTGGCTTCCCTTACAGAATTTATTATTGGGGAGAGTCTGCACTCACCTGCCAAGTCTATGGTCCACCAAACAGTTACATGCATTTGGGTTTACACAACCATCTCTTGTGAATTTGGTTAGTGTTAGTAAAATCCTCTATGGTGGTTAATTTTATGTGTCAACTTGGCTGGGCCACAGTGTCCAGATATCTGGTCAAACATTCTAAACGTTTCTGTGAGGGTGCTTGTGAACGAGATTGATATTTAAATTGGTACGCTCCAAATGAAGCAGCTAATCCTCCATTCTGTGGGTTAACTTTACCTAATCCTTTGAAGGCTTTGACGGAACAAAGGCTGACCTCCTCTGAGCAGGAAGGAATTCTGCCAGCGGACTGACTTTGGACTTGAACTGCACCTCACCTCTGATTCTACAGCCTACAAGCCTCCTGTATCAGACTATAGCCTCACCAAGCCTCCTCAACTGTGTGAGCCGATTCCTGAAAATAAAGCTCTCTCTGCAGATGACAGGTAGGCAGGTAGGTAGACAGATGGGTCGATCCTGCTGATTCTTTTTCTCTGAGAACCCTACCATATCCCCCTAAGTTCAAATAGCTGTAGGTCCCCTGGGAAAATCAGGAACCCGCAGAGCTGGTGGTGAGATGCTGGGCAGAAGTGGCATCGCCCACGGCATCGCAAGCCTGTGAGCTCTGCATGAACAGCCAGCAGCCTCCCTCAGGGACGCATCCATCACGCTGACTTAAGAATAGTTGTGAAACTAAAAGTGGGACCTTACAATGATGGAAGTGGAAATTCTAACTTAATGGCAATATCAAGCATTTAGTTCTCACAGTGAGTTGAGACGTGAGGTATCTAAAAAGAACAGAAAAGAATTTCCTGTATCGTTGATACTAAATTAGCATGAAAGCAAAAAAAAATATTAACTTTTTGGGTGTACGAAGAACTGACAACACTCCCACTGCAAATCAAACCTGCTTGATTTAGCACAACATCAACCACTAATAAAATAAACCAATTGATACATACATCAGGCAGAATTTGAGCTTTTCTTATAACACATCATCAAATATATATAAGAATATATTTGACATACAAGTATATTTGAACAGCCCAGATACATTGGAAAACCAATTACACACTAGAGTTTTCTTTTTTTTAAGATTTTATTTATTTTTAGACAAAGGGGAAAAAAAGGAGAAAGGGAAAGAAACATCGATGTGAGACAGAAACACTGATCAGTTGCCTCTCACACACGCCCACACCAGGTACCGAACCCACAACCCAGGCGGGTGCCCTGACCAGGAATCAAACCAGTGATCTTTCGCTTTGCAGGATGATGCCCAACCAACTGAGCCACACTGGTCAGGGCACACACTGGAGTTTTCTTAAGAAATAAGCTGGACAGTGCCTTACTCTTTTCTGTAAAGTTCTATGACTTTAAGCTTATTTTTTACTACCTGGTTGTTCCTACTCATATATAAAACAAAGAGCAAAGAGAATCATTCGGCCATCTGTCCCAAATCTTCAGAGCCTTGTGGCTTTTCATCTCCACTCCACAGCATTGACCCCCGAGTCAGGAGCCCACTTCTGTATGAACACTATAAAGAAGTCACTTCATCTCTGTGTGTGTCTTTCTCTCTAACACATAGTTCATCCACATCGAAAGACTGCTGCGAGAAGCCAGGCAATGCCTATGAGAGGCAGCATGTCAGTAGGACAGGTGGGCACCTCTGATGATCTCACTCATTCTAGGAAAGCCCAAAGCGAACACTGAGGAAGGTTACTGGAGGATTAACTTGACGTTAACCCCTGGTGTTTCAATGCATAAGTAGTCAACTTTAAAAGTTTAAAGCAGCTTTATGGTTTCAGTTTCTTCTCAGGCCCAGTTGTTTTATTCAAGGTAAAAACAAAAAACACTCATGGAAAGACACAATTCCTGTCACACGCTTGCCAATAAATGCATGCTTTCCTTCTGGAAATTTCCACCATCGCCAGCACTAAAACTCAGGAAGCTCAGAGGTGCAGCAGCCTGCTGCTGTACGGTAAAGTTCTGGGTATGGCGAAAGTTGGCTAGCTTCCCACTCTTCTCCCACACGCACTGCACGTTCCTGGAGGCACCCACCTTGTTGTCCGTCCTCCTATTTCACTGACCCATCAGTACCCTCAAGGTACACAGTCTGCTGGCTTTCATGTATGTTTCTGGGATCCAGTGCAAGGAGGCCAATGAGGACAGAGTCTAAAGAATAGCAAAAGAAAGAGGCCTGGCCATTACACTCTGGTGTATGGTCACCCAGAAGAATAGAGTAGAACTCAGGTACAAAAAGCTCCCTCCGGTTTTCTGTTCTCTCCATTTCCATTCCATGGCCGATCAGCTCAGAGGGAGGCTCTGCCAGACCAGGCAGCAGGCAGTCTCTTCCAGGTTTACATCCCTAATGTTGATGTATACAAGCCTGTCCGGAAAAAGTCCAGCCATTATTAATATAACGAGAATGGTTACGTGACATCATTATAACCTGGCAGCCAAAGAGAGTGGACTGGAATGCTCATGTGTGAACAATGATAACCTCGCTGTACCAGTCATTGGGGGCGGTAGACACTGTTGAGGGAGCACGTATGCAGTGTGGCTATCACATTCAAAATGACTCAGCAAGTAGAGCAACAAATCTGCATCAAATTTTGCATTAAGCTTGAACGTTCCTCTGAGCAAACTATTTAGATGATTCAGAAGGCCGTATCTATGGGCAGCTAGTGACCTGCAGCTTCGTCACGACAACACACCTGCTCATGCATCATGCCTCATGCAGAGTTTTTTGGCAAAACATCAAATCACCCAGGTGACTCAGCCCCCTTACAGCCCATATTTGGTGCCCTGAAACTTCTGACTTTTCCCAAAACTAAAATCACTTTTGAAAGGAAAGACATTTCAGACCATCAATGAGATTCAGGAAATAAGATGAGGCAGCTGATAGTGATTGGGAGAACTGTGTCAGCTCCCATGGTGCCTACTTTGAAGGAGACTGAGGCATCATTGTCCTATGGACACTGTTTCTTGTATCTGGTATCTTTTTCAGTAAATGTCTATTTTTCATATTACATGGCTGGATACCTTCTGGACAGACCTCATACATATGTAAGGGGCAGGGGAGGCAAAAAGTAGAAAGAAATGTCACAGACAGAATGTCTTCTGATATGGCACAATGGACTGTCATATTCAGAGTGGTGCCAGAGGTGTTAAAAATTCCTAAAGCAACAGCATCCAAAGCACATTGCATGCAGTGCCCAACACAGGTTGACAATGAACAAACACCAAAGCCACTCTGTGATTCAGTTCACCCAGGGTGAGTTATGGTCAAAAATACACAGACCAGAGTATCCACGCAAGGCAGAAAGTCAACATCCATTGGGTAACTTTCTCTGACCACAAAGGTGCCACTGAGGCCTTTTCTAAGTTCACTAGAGAGACCGGGGCAGTGTCTCCACTCACACAGGCCTCGCGTCATACGGACCGAGGCACGATCCCAAACCGCCCACTCATTTTCTCCAACTCCTTGTACAGACGACCAAAAGCCTCTGCTCTTTTGTGTCCAAATGCCTCCTTCACAGGCTTACTGTGAGGATTTGGCCTGTATCTGGAGAGCATGCAGGGTGCTGCCTAGCACACAGCATGGTACTCAATAATAGTGTTACCTAGAAAACAGAGGGTAAGATCACAGACTTAGATGCAGAGCACAGAGTGGCAGATGTCAGAGGGGAGGAGCGGGGGCTGGGTGGAAAAAGTAAAGGAATTAAAAGAAAACCGTCAAAGACACAGAAAACAGTATGGTCATTACCAGAGGGAAAGGGGGTGGGGGAAGGTAGAAGAGGGTACAGGGTGGGTAAACGGTGATGGAAGGGCACCTGACCTGGGGTGGTGGACACACAGTACAATATACAGATGCTGTATTATAGAAGTAAACACCTGAAATCTATATAATTTTATTTTTTGAAAGATCACTTGATTCTCAGATCCTAACAAGTGCTTTTCTTCTGTCTCCCTCTAACCCACAGTCAGAGAATTGTTTCACCTTCCACTCTTATTTTGCTCCTTTGTGCTTGGTGTAAAACCTGCAGTGCTATCTCCTGCAGCGACCAACGTCCGCACACCGGCAGAGAAATCAGACAGCCCTAACAACAGAGCAGATTTTGTCCGGCACTTGGAAACCAAAAACAGAAATGCAGAACCCACGTGGATTACCGCATCTCCATGTGCTGCAGTTACGTGGCTGGTACCCAATCAATTCTACCTTCCCTCCCTCCCTCACATCCTCCCACCAAACACCCCAATCAACTCTGTTTGGTCCCTTCCTTCAGTACCAGGGATATGACAGGCTAAGTATATACAATCCAGACACTGCAAACAACCCCTGGGAGGGTCCGTTGCTATTTGAAACACTGTATAGGGAATGTTTGCAATGCCTGGCAGTGCTCCGCCAGCAGGGAGTCCTCACGCACAGGAAATACAAACTGTTCCTTGTAAACCAGGACCGGTCTACCGTTTTGCCTCTATAATTAAAAAAAAAAAAATAGCAACATTTGGCTGTTCCCCAGGGCTCAGCAGAGCGTAGCTGCCGCAGGTTCACTCCAGCCACGCAAGCACCTGCGTTCCCGGGGACCCTGCCTTGCTCAGCGACGGGGACGCAGGCACTCAACATGACAACTCCATGCACTTGTGAGCACGTAATGATGGCGTAACTTTTAAAATAAACATAGAATGTCTATCACCAATTACGCCAAATAAACATCACTTATTTTGAAGCAAATTGTGCTTAATTTGTATTTATGAGAACAATTTGATCCTTAGCATTTATTTTCTTAATCAAAATTGTAGAAGTCTTTTATAGCAGGGTAAAAATGTTGACACCATGTAGAAAGCACTAAGGAAGCTACTACTGAACCATCTGAAGAGATACCAATTAGCATAGGTCAGAGGCCACACACTAAACAAAGTGAGGAAGGGATGGAAAGGAGAAACAGGAAACATCCCAGAGCTAATGGAACAGAAGCTAGACAAGTGTCTTAACAGGCTGATCCACTAAGGATAAAGCCTGACTTGGAAAAGATGTTACCTTATAACCAGAACATTTCCTGAAACAAGCCCAGCATCCTCCAACCAAGCACAGCTCTCACTGCCCTGGGGGGAGAATGCCTTTCCCATCATTGGCATCGACAAGTGACAGAAACAGCCATTGGACAGACCTGGCTCATGCACTGTGAAACAGCCAATGAATCTCAAACAATATCTGTTCCTCTCTTACAATTTCATTCATGGTGTGCATTATATATTATGTTTCTGAATTCACAGAAAGTGTGGAATTAGTTTCAAATCCTAATTCCACACTTTCAGCTGTGTGGCCTTGGACAAGTTGCTTTAAATAGAAATAATGGTACCTACCTCACTGAACTGTGAGGACATGGTTAATATACGTGAACTGGCTGAACAGCGCCTGGCACTGTTTTACTATTATTGGTATCTTGGAGGATGATATCTTTCCACATAATTAAATTATTTATACAAATAAATGAGGTGTGTTGATACTTCACTAACCATTATTAAGCTCCCTAGAATGGGCTGTGTTAGGTGAAGTACAACTAGCTTAATGAGAATAAACACAGGAATAATGATTTAATGCCATGACTGAGGTTGTTTACTATTGCTTAGTCAAATTAAAGTATTTTATAACATCATTCAAAGACAAGAGCAGTAATTTTTCCACTACTTGGAGGTCTGCAAATGCATCATTTCCTCTGCTGAAAGTCAGTTTTCCATTAGCTTTTGAAGGCTTGTATAAATGAAAAGTGGATTCTCTTACATTTAAACAATGTTTCTCTTTATATCTTCTGACACTGCAAGTGACTTTAAGTTCAGCCTTTGCTTCCTTATGCACTCTGCTATGTGTTTTCTTCTCTGATTTTTTTTTCCAGTTTCGGAAAACAAATTTAGCCTTAACTATTTGTTGCCCTTCCTCCACCAGCTGCAGATTCAATAGGGGAATATAAGTAGTACACACACTATTTTGAAATTATTTTTCATTTTTTGAGGATTCCAAATATGGATGTTTCTAGGTCTTCCATGTTATTATTGCTTCTCAAGGAAAAATATAATGTCCTGTTTTAATACCTTTCTTGAGCTTCTAAACTGTATCATGCAAAATATCTAGGGTCTCTTGTTTTTAAGCAGAATTTGTTTTTCTTTCAAAACTAAAATTCTGCCATGACAGGCATGGCTCAATTGGTTGAGTGTCATCCCACAGAGTAAAGGGTCGCCAGTTCAATTCCTGGTCAGGGCACATTCCTGGGTTGCAGGCCAGACTCGGGTTGGGGCACATGCAAAAGGCAACCAATGGATGTTTTTCTCCCTCTCTTTCTCCCTCCCTTCCCCTCTCTCTAAAAATAAATAAATAAAATCTTTTTTAAAAAACAAAAACTAAAATCTTGTTTTATTAAAATCTGTACCAATTTCATTCCGTGTAAAAAAAGGAAATCAGCAATATCAATAGATATGCAACTTCTTCAAATTTAAAACACCCCCCACCGGCTTCCCACTTCTACCTTCTAATCCAATTAACGGTGAGCTCACTTTTCAATCATGCTGGACATAACAGCAATAACAATAATCAGTGGTAATCCTTGTTATAAATGTTCTTTATAGATCAGTAGCCCATAAATATATTTTGTTCAGTTGACATTTTTTAATGAGTTATCATTTAAAAATCTGGACATTTTATATGTAAATCTGGGTTTTCAGCTTCTCCTAAAATCCAAAAGTTCTGGCACTTCCAGATCCACATTCTCAGCATGGCAAACAGGTATCTGGAGCTCAGTAGCTGCTCTCCTTAAACTCAGAGTGAACTTCCAATGCTATGCAGTTCTGTACCCTCAAGTGCTTTTCATAGGTTCATCCAAGAAGGAAGCCACTGCGCCAATTCCATTTTAAATGCACATACGCTTTGGTCCAGAAAAAACTACGGAAGGTCATACAAATATACGTGGATGTTCACTGTGGCATTGCTTCTAAAAGCAAAAACCTGGAACGACCAGCCATTGCTAGGGACTAGTTGATTAAATGATGGCCAACCCATCCAAGAGAATACCAGAAGGCTCTTAAAAGCGGTAAGATAAATCCAAGCATACTGAAGTAAAAATAATGTCCAAAATGTATTAGTAAGTGAAAAAAAAAGCATGGTTCAGAAAAGTTTGTAATGTGCAACCCCATTTGTGGGCAAAATGAATGAAATATTAATACATGCTTTTATATGCATTTCAAATATGGAGAAGTATAAGAAAAATTTTAAACCATATCTAATGTATTATAATACATATAATTATATATAATACATATATATCGTGTGTGTGTATATATAAAACATATATATTTTACACTTAGGAAGCACCATGAACGAAGATATTTCAAACCATTTCATGTATAATTATCATCACATCTTCTTACTATCTGACGGTCTGTCTTGGTTACAGAGTTCCTCTAGAGGTAAGCTCGGCTTCATCTCTGAGGCAAGGAGAAGAAAAACCCTTCTGGATGCCCCTCACACAGGTCCAAGAATAGCCCGGAATGACAGCCCCTTTGGAGCCGTACCTACTCAGAACGCTTTGTAGCTTGTGTTGCCTCCGCGGCCATCTTTTCAAAAGTGAAAACAAACAGGCTGGAGAAGCAGGAGCTCCTCCTGAGACAGCTGCCAGGCTCAGCTCTGAACACCCCGTCCAGCCCCTTTCACGTGTGCAGAGGTCCTGGGGCTGGGGGAGGCAGAGGGATACCATACATCATGGCCCTATTGCGGTTACGGCTTTGGGCAGAGTCGGGGGAGAGGAGGAAGGAAAGAGACTAGTTAGTTCTATTCTCACCAGAAACCCTATCTGGTCAGCCCAACACAGTAAAGGACTGGCTCCTCTTCCCATTAATGAAGGGGAAACACGGTCTTGCCTCCGGTCCACGCGCTCAGGCAGGGTGGCAGAGCACCTGTTCCTGGCTGCAGCAGACATGTGATGAGCTGCAGGTATTACTACCCTTCAAGAAGAGGACTGTGCTGGAGACATGGGAAGCCAGGGATAGTGCAGAGCAGGACACGAGCAGGATGCCATGCCCCTGAGTTACACCCTGTGATGGCTACCTAGCAGAAGCTGTCCCCATCACATGCCACACTCAAGAATGAACGCTCATCAACAGCCACGGTGGGACTCTCCAGCCCAGCCTTGCCCCAGGCCTCAAGAACCAAAGGCAACTGTCAGCCCTTCCCCCACCCCTTGATTCCCACCTCCATACCCACCTCTAACCCCCACAAGGGCATCCAAGCCACACCAGAATAAAAGAACCAGGATATATACAGCACTTTTAAGTTATCACCTCCTGCTAAAGCATGGTTTGGGGAATGAAAAACAGTTAGCAATTAATTAGCAAAAATAAAGAAACCTGCAGAAGGAACACACAGACAACGCCCATGACCCCCACCCTCGCTGACCTACACACATGTGCACGCTGGTGCTTTTCTTGAGAGCCAGAGTCTGATGTTGAAATATCTCCATTCTTTTCAATTACTGTAGACTACAAAGGAGCATGCAATCTATAGATAGTTTCACACAGGTATCTACTCAGGGCTAACAGATGTACACAAAAGTTAGAAAACTGAGGCTGTATTATTTGAAAAATGATACTCAATACTACATGATACTGTATTACATATATAATACTGTATAACACTACTTTTGAAATAAAAGAGAAAATAAAACATGGTCCCCATTGCTGTTTTCCCTTAGGTCCTCTCCTTTTCAATATTCTACCGTGCCCACACCACTAACTTCGGATTAAGAGTCCCTCAGGCCGGGGTTAAGCCTTATCACAAAGGTCATCTCAAATATGGCAGATATGCTGCCGTTTGATCAATTTAAGGAGGTAGACATAGAAAAAAAATAAAACTCCTTCAGGCCCCCCTAATTCAGAATTGGTGATCATGCATGTACCCTTCGAAGTTCAATATGAATCTTCTAACTACAGCTTGCTAAACACCTGGAGGGAAGAGAGATGGACTGGTTAAGGCACTTAAGAAGACAGACTATCTTCACAATCTTCCCGCCTTGCTGTTTCTGGACTTAGAAATAGGTCTTCCCTGTTTACCAGGCAGGTCTACCAAGACCAGCTATAATCAGCAACTACATGCGGTTAAAATACCTTCACGTCAAACATCTCACCCTTCATTCTTCTCATCCAGGCTGGCCTTCTCGGTCGCTGCTGCCTTTACCGGACATTGTCCTGTGCACACAGCACCATCTGCAAGGGCACTTACCTCTGAATCTCTGGCCTGCTGATTACGGACGACGATCAAATTGTACAGGATTCTGTCATCGTCCGCCTCTGTGTGGGACACGTCGTGAGGCATACTCCACAAGTTCTTTTCATCCTCCCTCTCCAGCGTTGCTCCAAATGAAGAGTATGGATTGGTGTCACTATGGTATAAAAAAAAAGGTGTATGAGGATTTTGTAATGTGTTATACATACATTGTATGTAGGCAATGTGCTATAAATAAAATAAACAGTGTGTATTATATAGCATATAATGCAATATATAAATATATATTTCTTACAAAAAGGGTCTGCATTGTCTCTAATAACTAAGCATAACACGACAGAACAAAAAAAAAGTCACTTTAAAAACAACAGAGAAGAGAGGTAATCAGACACCTGGGCAGAGGCAATTTTACTTTATGTTAAACATGAAATGTAGCACTGAGTACCCTGTGGCTAAAACAAAACAAAAATAAAAAGGGCAGGGTGGGCGGGGAAGGGAATTCAATGGGGACTAGAACTTGCAAGATTAAAAGAAGAAGACAATATAAAGAGATGAAATTTTTTTTACTGGCTCTGAATTCAGGAAGCATTGTAAATTTAAAATACAACAGTATATAGTATCTATCAATTCCCTCACAACAAGAAAACTAAGTAATAAATATGCATACCTGAATAGTTTCAGCAAACAACGCGGGATGTTGAGTAAGAACCCCAGCAGCCCCATTTTGCACACTGGTTTTACAATTTACCCTTTATAAGGCAGTCTCCCCGCTTGGGCTTAGGGAGAGGAGTGGCAGAAGTCACACCTAGGACACGCTTGGACAGAGTCCCAGTTAATTTCTGTGGGGTCAGACAGGCAGGGTCTCTCTGCGGCAACCCCCTTCACCTGATGGTATGTACGAAGCACCAACTCCATGTTAATGACAGAGCTCCATAAACTGTGAGTGACACAGATATGGCCCTTGTCCTTGGGCCTCACTACAGTCTAGGTAGGGAAATGCATTAATAAATGATCACATGACCAGATCATTAAAAACTGTGGTAAGTGCTATAAAGGGGGAGTTCAGGGATCCTTGAGAGCTACTGGGAGGTCGGCATTGTGAAAAAGGGGTGCTTGAGCTTTACGTTGAAAAATAAGAACAGGGTTCCAGGCAAAGGAAAGAACATGTCCAAAGGCCCTGGGGTGAGAGGGAGCAGGGGTGCATCCGAAGACGGGACATTGGCCAGAGAGTGAAGAGAAGCTTGGGAGATGGCGGAAGCCAGATCCACACGGCTTTGTGGGCCATGCTTTCTAACGTTGTTTAGAAACGTGGTCTTTATTCCTAACAGCAAGGTAGGATGTGGAGGGGGTTTCAGAAGGTCTGTGATGCCACGTGAACAGTTGTACAACTTTAAAGATCTTTCCGGCTGAAGTGTGGCGAATGCTTGAGAGGGGTCGAGTGGATCTGGGGATTCACTAACATGCAGCTGAGGTAGCTCAGATGGACAGGATAGGTATCCCGACTTGGATGAGGATGTGGAGCTGAAGAAAAGTACACTGTTCAAAAATACGCAGCAAGTGGACACTCTCTGGCTTCCCACCTGGAGGGTGAATGACGCCATTCTTTGAGCAGCTAGAATGCCCCGTGACCAAGGGGTGCAAACACACCTGCTGGTGTGACAGGAGGCAATGGCAAATGAGGACAGGAGGAAGATGCCCTGATAAACAGACGGCATCTGTGAAGGATGGATAGGAGTAACTCACAGGTGGGTTTAAGGTCAAGGTGAAGATTTAAACAAACACGAGCTACCCAGTAGTTGTTGGTACTAAGAAATCTCGCCACAGGAAGCAAAGTGTTAGTCTCCAAATTGGGGTTCAACGGCAGGAACCCTCCCACGGTCTCTTCTTAAGGATAATGAGCCAATGATAGGTGACACACCTGATGCCTCTGTGTCCTGCCCACTCGGGCTTTAGGGAGCATGTCGAATTTATTCATTCCTTCATTCGGTTATTTGTCTACTTAACAAACATGGAAATGGGTGCCTGCTGCAGACTGGGTGCTGGGCTGGGTGCTTTGGGGACTTGAAAATAAATAGGACATTGTCTCTGCTTTTTGCAACTACAGTGCAATTAGATAACTGTTTTCAAAAAGTATAAACAGAATGCGTAGGAGTAGAGAAGGAGGGACAAAATTTGTGTACATATGAGAAGTGCAGGGAAGACTGCAACATCTAACCCCGACCTGGGGAATACAATGCTTTTGACCAGGAAGAGAAGCAAAGGGAAAGGTATTCCTGGCAGAGGGAACAGCACAGTCACAGCATATAGAGGCTCAGTTCCCGCAGAGCTGGGAATTCCGAGTGTCCATGCGGGGCTACACCACATGGTGCACAGAGGGAGGGACGTGCAGGGCCGTGAAAAGAAGGGGATGGGACCAGACTGAGGACAGTGCTGGAGTTCGGGCTTGATTCCATGAACTGTGACGAGCTAACAAGGGGATTTCAGGCCTTGTCAGGCCTGGGGTTTACAGAAGTAACTCTGCGTGAGGAAGGAACAAGAAGATGGCTCTGAGGCTGCCCCAAGAGGGTAGGTGTGATTTTCATGCCTCGCTCTTTGAGGCCCGAGTGTTGGGGCCTGGGGGCCACTTGAGAGAACTGGAGCAGAAGATGGGCAGCCCCCGCCCCCCCGGCAGAGAGAGGAGCCCACAGACCACCACAACCAGAACAGTTGCTCTGTCTAAAACCTTATGGTTGGAGATACAAAGATTTCCTTGGAGCACAGAAATGGTAGAGTTCTAATGCCAAATAAACACATACGTGATGCTAAACATACTGAAAATTCTGGTTGTGGTGAGAGTAGACGAGAGTGCGGGCGAGGGAAATTAGGGGTGGGAATGGAAACCGAGGGGGTGGATTCCAGCAGCATCTGAGAAAGGGAAGTGGCAGCCCTGAGACCGGTGGCAGCAGCAGAGGTGCAAGGAGAGGGGTCAGAGCTGGCCCCTGATGACGCCTTTAACGGGCGTCACGGAGGAAGCCAAGGCTGAGCTGGGAGCCTGCAGAATGTTCACAGAGAGGCGGGGATCTGGGCTTAAAAGCAAGGGCAGGGCCGGAGATCTGGACCTGGGAGAAAGGCACCTCGGAGGCCATGGGATCAGAGCCCAGAGGAAGACCTCAAGCGAACAGCCAGACCTGAGGGACAGGGGTGGGAGGGAGCTGGAGAGAGCAGGTGAGAGCCAAGGAAGAGAGAAGGCCGGGAAAACAAGGAACAGATGTGAAGTGTCGATAACATGAAAGGCATTGACTCCAATTTCTTTTTTGCCTGAACAGATTTTGCGATGACAATAAGCCACCACTGCACTGTACGGGGCAGGGCTCCCACATTCCACCCCTCCCGTGACACAACCATCTGAGATCAACAGCATGGCAGGGCGGTAGCACTGTCCCACTGTGCAGACTGGGACCAGCCTAGGGAGTTGCTTGACTTCTCCTGGGTCCGCAGCCAGCTGAGGTCAGTCCTCCCAGCCTGAGCCCCTGATGGAGCTCTCCAAGCAGCCACACAAGACTGGACATCCCAATGCTGTGACAGAGACGCACCCACAAACAGAGCCGCTCAGACAACAACTAAGCTGTGAATTGCAGCCCGGCGTATTCCTCTGAGGCTTCCCCTCCAGGGTGACCGCAGTGCACAGCTTTCGCCAGGAGCTGGGAGCTCAGCTGGCAACGCCAGTACCGCTCAGGCCAGGAAACCCCCGCTCTTTCCTGAAAATGGTGTTTGCTTTTCCCTAAATTTGTTTTGTTTGTGTAAGTCCTGTCTTTTCAACAAGCTGATGAGCTCCCTAGGGCAAAGACTGCATCCAGTACCTCCTTTACACCCCAGGGTGCCCAGCGGGGTCAGGCACCTAGCAGTTGCTTTAGTAGCACTTGCTGAACGGAGCACACTGAGCTGGGCCCCCAGTCTGCTCAAGAAAATCCCAGATACAAGACATTGTGACCACTTTTTAAAGATTTTCCTAAAGTAGGAGGTTTACAAATCAGCCAGTACTTGCCTGAATAAGTGGTCATGACATTTGCCCATGCATAACCTGGCCACTTTCTGTTTAATAACCCACACAGGAGACTACGACAGCTGCCTCCCTGGCCAGGCCCCCTACCCTCTTTCAATCTCAATCTTTCTCTCTCCCCCCTACCCCTCTTTGTCTCTAACACGCATGCACGCACGCACGCACGCACGAATGGGTGTGACTCCAGCCGATGTAAAACTCGAGCCACTCTTCCTGAGTCTGCAGGCCCGCAGCAAGCTTTCGAGCTTGCGGAAGGTCACCACCGGGCCTGCTCAGAAGTGCTCACGTCTCCAGGCAGGTGGTGCCTCCCGGAGTTCTCCCGCATCTAGCTCTGCCCTCATCAGGGGCAGTGCTCGCCTGCTGCCCCATGAGCCTCAGGCTCTGCCTAGTCACTGACACCCGGGGGACACAACCTGCTGCCCCTGGGTGAGCAAGGACCCTTCCCGGTGCTGGCTGCTGGGAGCACCTGCTGCCTCCCAGGCGCGGGAGGGAACCTGCCCGCTCACCTCTGCAGCGCGGCCCTCTCCTCTGGGCTTCTCAGCTCCTCCACCTGGACCTCCTTCCCTCCACGTTCTTCCTCATTAGAGTTACAAGTCAGGTTTCTTTGGGGCAAAGTAAAGGTAGTTTCTATCACTAAATATATCACCTGATTAATAATTTTATCAAAATCTTGGTCAAGATGAAAGTGAACGAGGATGTGAGCTCATTCAGCAGATCTGGCAGACCCGGCCTGGCTCGTGGGATCCAGGTTCCGCACGCTGGCTCCTCATACCCTGCGCCACCACCCCATCGAGGCAGCAATCACTTTGCTGTAAAACTTTAAACCCTCGGGTGGAGAGAGCAGAACAAAGAAAAGCCTAAAGCAAACCACTGCAGAAGCAGCTTGGGAGCCTCCAGAGACTGTGGAGGACCCTGGGGCCTATGGAGAGAGACTGCAATGCAAAGGCCCAGGGGTCTGGGCACAGAAGCCCAGAAAGACAGAGGGAGGGGAGGCAGGGGGCGCTGGGTCGGGAGCTTCCCTTTCCCTCCACCTCCTACGTTGATCACTAAAGGCACTGAAGAAAGTGGGAGCAGCTGTTTTGCCCCTGGCCACCATCTGATGATGATAAATATTTTATTAACCTCAGGCATTTGAGAGGCGGCTCTGAAGTTACGTTAGAAGCAGAAGCTGCTTTTACTCCCAAAAGGGTAGGATGAGATGAGTCTCAGGTTCCATCCCCAACCCCACCTGAGGCACAAGACCAAATCGCGAGGGAATCTTACATTTCAACAGGGTCTAGAGGTAAAGGGAGACTCAAGCCTTAAACACACTGGGCTCCCTGCCTGGGGGCTTCGGTGCGGAGTGCTACAAGGCACAAACGTGACTTACAAGAGCTTGCCCGTGAGTCCTCACCACCCAGGACCATGAGTAAAAACTGGAGAAAGACACACGAAATGCCCCGCACACAAGGCTGGCTGCCGAGGTCAGCAGGCCCAGGGACTTTACTGCTATCCCCAAAGACGGCTGTGTGCCTGTGATCACTGGTTTACAACTGAAGCTCTCAGCAGGTGAAGAGATAAAATTTCCTGTTAACAGCAACCAAAGCAAAAACCCGACCTCAGAGGCTGTTGGTTGGGTGCCGCCCCTTCACTGCCTAAGGCCTCTGACTCTGATTCCCCAGTAGGAATGGGCCTGCCTACTGGGCCCCTGGCTTCCAGACCTTTCCCTTCCTCCCTCCGTGGGAACCTCCTGATGGATGAGCAGGTGAATAATCTAAGATCCTTCTCTCTTCTTCTTTCCCTACCTCCCTACCTCCCTCCCTCCCTTCCTTCCTTCCTTGCTTCCAAGAGAGATACTCCTGCTCCGTTCGGTTGCGTAGTCAATCCAATGTTTAAACATTATTTAACACCAAGTTCAAATATTGTTACATAGATTCTTGGAGCTTTCTCAGCGTTCAAGCACCTGGCTCATGACTTCCTTCACTACAGGTATGGCCTACCTCAATGCGCAGGAAGGAAGGCCCCGGAACCTCTTTTCTGGCCCCGCCCCTTGTTCTGCACCCACCCTTCATGCCTCCTGCTCCCTGGCTGAGACAGGGCCTTGTGTGACCGTGTCTGATGCATTGCTTTAAGTGCTCTAAGGCTTGAAGGTGGCCCAGACAACAACCCTGGGAAACAGGTGGGGGAAGCATTACTTTTTATTTCTTCTGCAGGGGCTCACAAAGATTAGACTCAGTCCTGGGTCCCTTCTCTGCTCACATTCACTCCTGGTCACTTCGTCCAGTCTCGTGGCTTTAAATACCATCTTCATGAGGAAGAATCCTAAATCTGTACCTGTAGCCCCAGCTCAGACCTCTCCATCAAATCCCAGAGTCCTGCATCTACCCACCTTCTTCCCACGTCAACATGAATGTCCGACAGACAACTCAAGTTCAACGCAGTCAAAGCCAAGCCCCTGAACTTCCCCTCTAACCTCTCGCCAGCAGTCTTCCCACTCAGAGGGTGGAGCCCCCATTCTTCACATTGCTTAGGCCAAAACCATTCAGGTCATCCTTGGCTCTCTCATTTCCCACATCTAATACATCAGAAAATCCTATCGACAACACATTTCAGCACATCCAACTCTGCCACCACCACCAGAGCCAGGGCATCTGTGTCTTGCACAACAATCCTTTCAGCAGTTTTGTTTGTTTTTTCCCACTGATCTACCTCTTTCTACCATTGCTTCCACCAATTCTATTCTCACTACAACAACCAAAATGAGCCTTTTAATACATAAATTATATTACATCAGCTCTCCCTCAAAACCCTCCAGGGGCTCCCATTTGACTTAAGAGTTTAAGGCAAAGTCCTGCTGAGGTCCCTATGGCCCCACAGGACACCCCACCCACTCTGGCCTCTGCTGTTCCCTGCGCCCACCAGTAACAGGTCCACATCAGGCCCCAGCACTGGCTGACGCTTCTACCTGTAATGTGTTCCCCGTGGATACCCGCCTGCCTCCTTCCCTCCCCACCTGCAAATCTCTGTTTAGAGGCCACCCCCTCGGTGAGCCCTACCCCAACCAATCTATGTAAAATGACAAGCAAGCTCCCCTGCTGCCGCTCAGTCTTGCCTTTTTCCTACACACTTATGTGTCTTCTAACTCACTTACTGAGGTTCCTGTGTGGGGGCCTCCCCTCTCTGCAGTAAAAGCCCCATGAGGACAGCATCTGTACCTATTCTGCTCTAGTGCTTTGAACAGGACCTGGCACTTAGTAGATGCTGGTAAGTATTTGCTGAATGAATGAACTGTTGGTTTCCCAGTACACAGGGCTCTGAACGGCAGAAATGAGGCTGTGTCCAGACTCACAGACAAACTCCTAGCTGTTTAAATGCATGAAGGTGGGGCTGGCCTGAGTCTTGTGGGAGGAAGCAAACAACAGGCAGGCATTTTATGGCAGGTGGTAATCAGGGCTCTGAAGGAATACGCGGTGAAAGAAGGGCTGAGGGAAGGGGTAGGGGTACAGTTTCTAAAGAGGGTGGTTGGGGGAGAACTTCCTGATGAAATGACTTCGAACAGGGACCTGAATAAGTAAAATGAGGGAGTTACCCACACAGGTAAGCCAAGGAAGAATATTCTAGGCTGGATGGGCAAGAAGTGCAAACACCCTGAGACAGGTGCATGCTTGGTGTATCTGAGGACCCGGGAGGAGGCCAGGGTGGCTGAAGGATGAACAATTTCACTTTATGTGCTGACTTTAAAATCTAAACCATACGGAACAACCCCAAACTGGAAACCACCCAAAAGTCCACCAACAGTAGGAGGAAGCACAATGAAAAACACTAGGAAGCAATGAGAACCACAAAGTAAGCTACACACGGCGACTTGGACGGGTCTCGCCAAGAACACACACAGTTTGATCCCATTTATGTAAAGTTTAAAGTCAGGCCAAACTGAAGCACGTGTTTAAGGTGCATACATGGGTGGTAAAGCTATAGAGTTAAAGCACGACAATCCCATCGGTCTAGATACCATCGAGGGTGGGGAATATGGGGCTGGCAGCAGCCACCTCTTGCCATGGGTGATGGTACAGTATTCACTTTATAGTTGTTCTTTATACTGTACATGCTTTTGTACATTCGTTAGTCTGGTATCACATGTACCCACACACATTTTAAAAAATTCAAGGAAAACAATATGTGAGAAGCAATTCAGGAAACTCTCATCACATGTCCAGCCGTACAGGGGTTCATGAGATAGACCCTGTCTCACCAATTATTTCCTTAAAAAAGCGCAAAAGAGTGCACAGTATAGAATTGGCACAAAACAAATACTTATTTACCAGACAATAAAGGACTTCAGCCACTAACAGAATAAACTATTTTACCTAACATGTACGCAGAATTTACTCCTTAAACAAAAGTGTAGTGATAAGCTCACCTTAAGATATCTAGAGAATAAAAAGTTCCAGGAAACCTGGATCACATGACGTGTAGAAGGAAATTTCATCTTCTCGGGAATTTCCAAGGTTACTAAGGCTGACTGATGCAAGTCACAAAAGTGGGGAAGGGGTATAGTGGTTGCCTGGCAAGAAACCTTTAAAAGTCATCCTTTTGTGAACTTTGAGAGGCTGGCATCTTGGTGAAAGCACTTATCTCGAATCCATTGGACCGAAGACCCTGTTTTGAGAACAGCAGCCAGACCCTCCCCTCTCTCTCCTCTGTCCTTCAAGAAGGTAAAACCACCAGCCTTGGACAGGGCTCTCCAAGGAGAAACCTGGAGCTTCTTCCTGCAGCCCAGATCCTTGGCGCCTCTGCTGTCCCTTCCTAGGAGTCGGCGGCTGGCCCAGGGCTGCAGGCTTTGGAGACGGCAGGCGCTGCAGGAGGCCATGGTGACTGGTGTGAGCTCAGGGAACTCAGCAGCACATTCTGGGGAAAGGAGTCAGGCCATGGGGGCCCGGGTCTGAACGGCAGCCAGTGTTTTTTCAAAGCCCTTCCGAGGGCAGAAAACAATTTGATCTGCTCAGGGGTCATGTGAGTCCACATTGTGAAATGAAAAACTCTACACATGTAAAAGATTATTGTCCTTCTAGGCTGGGTGGTGATTCTCCTTAAAGTGTCTCAGACCCCTCAGCCTTCTTGCCCTCTGGCACCCGGTTTCACCAGCCATCTACAGAAACACGGGGCCGGTGCTTCTCAGCCCCCGTCACAATCCAGAGCAAGTCGCATACTTCAAACACAACTTCTCGCACAACCACACAAACAGCTAGTTACACGCCTCCCTGCACAGTAGGAGGCTGCTGCTCTTTCCATGGGCCTGGAAGATAGGATTCGAACCCCAGTTCAGCCATCTGAGAAGCTATTGAAGCTCTTGTGCCTCAATTTCTTCATCTGTCAAGAGGAGACCGAGTCATAATTACTGTCAACCCTCATTACTTACTCCCAGATTCCGTGTCTGCAAATTTGCCCACTCATTACACTCGTAATCCCACGAGTAACTGCCCACTTGTAATCCCCAAATCAGTCCTCCCGGTGTTCTCGTGAGGCTTGAGGCCCAAGCTCCCTGCTGAGGTCCAACACGGCGCGCTTTTTTGTTTCAGCTTTCATACCACAACCACGTGTCCTTTTGGTGGTCTATTTAGTGCCACTGTTTTTGTTGTTGTTGTTACATTTTTGTGCTTTCTGTTGGTGATTTCACTGTTTAGAAAAGGTCCAAGCAAGTGCACGTTAGAAGAGCTTTATTCGGGCCCGAGTTGCAGTACTGTTGGCAGCAAGTTCAATGTTACTGAATCAACAATATGTCTTAAATTAAGTGTCTTTAAGCATAAACACACATAAGACAAGGTATGTATTGATCAGCTAACAAATCGGCTGGCAGGAATCTAACCCTGGATTTTCCCCTTGGAGCAATGGCTCAATACTCTTTAATTCAGTATTTGCAGTGACTAATAGAACATAACTACTCTGCATAATGAGAATCGACTGCACCTCATTGGGCTGTGGCAAGGATTTAATTAATAGACACAAAGCACTTATGACAGTGCCTACTACACCATAAGCACTAAGTACCACCTACAAAGGCTCAGGAGAGATGGAACAGGGAAGGCATATGTCACCACTTCAACCTCTCACCCCTTCTGGATGCCGGATGCAGCACGACTCACACAGACCCTTTCTTTATGGTCAGGGAAATTCAATTCTGGTGCCCACACTCATAGGCCCGATTAATTCCTTCTCAGAACCACCCCTCTTTGTGGGGATGAAACAACCATCAAGAATAAACTGAGGGTTTTTTTTTTTTTTTCCTAGTGAAAATTCCAGGCACTGGAGAAAAATAAAACACTGACTTTCTGTTCTCTGCTCACGGCCCAGATATGTGTGGAAACTCAGTTATCAGTAACAGAAGCTGCTGGTGGGCATCGAAAAGAACAGGGAGCAAAGCAATTTGGAAGCTCTTTCTCTGGTTACCTAGGTGGCTTAAGAGAGAGTTGCAAATAAAAACCCTGGTTGTTACTTCTCTCCCTTTCTTCTTTGGCTTTTGAACAACTGGCCAGTGGTGGTGCTTATCAGTTATTTACAGCCAATAAAAATTAGAGAGTGAGAATTTATGCTTCTCTGAAAAAGTCCAAAAGAACCACGTGAAGATGCTTTAGCGTGTCACATTTACATGGCACTTTTTTCACATTCCATTTTAGACTCTTTCAGGCCTGATGTGTGTGTAGCGTGTCACGTGGCAGTAGACTCTATGGTGCCAGGGCACTTGGGCCTCTCTCTGCTTAAAGGTGACTGACTGCAGGTGTGCCTCCCGAACCTTAGCACGTCCAGGGCCACAACTCATGCTCAGGTGGATTTGTAAACGGCAGTAGCATGCTTTTATCACTGATGGAAGGCGCCATGCTCTAAAAGTAAATTTAAATAAACAAACAAACAAAAAAAAAACACAAAAAAGCCAATGCTTTGAACTCAAATATTTTCCCCAAAGTACCTTGTAGTAGGTTGGACAGTGTCCCCTAAAAACTTCTAGGCGTGTAATCAAAAAAATAAAAAACATATGTATACAAAAACTTGTACGTAAACATTCATAGCAGCATTATTGATAAGAGCCAAAAAGAGGAAACCACCCAAATGTCCACCAACTGATGAATGCATAAATAAAATGTCATATATCCAGACAGAGAAATTTTATTCAAATACAAAAAGGAATGAGGTTCCTTTTTGACCGACACACACTGCATGACGGAACTTCAGACCATCACGCTAAGTGAGAGAGGCCAAATGCACAAAGGCCTCATGGTGTTATGATTCCATTTATATGACATGTCCGGAACAGGCCAATCAATGAAGACTGGAGGAGCGGGGAGGGGAAGTCGGCCGGTGACTGCTCAGGGGTCTGGTTTCTTTTCAGAGTAATAAAATGTTCTGAATTCGGTAGTAGTAATGACGGCACCACTTTTGTTAATATACTAAAACCACTGAACTTCACACTTAAAAAAAATAAAAACAAACAAAAAAATGTTTGAAACTAGACCTTCTGAAGACTTGGGCAGAAGGCACCCACACAAACACACATGTCACTGCTCCACACGCCATGAATGAGCTGCTCTTCCCAAATACTGTATATCGAAATGCTGCCGGGATGACTCTGAACCACAAGAGAGCAGTCCACTCATACACGCTCAGAAGAATAACAATAATTAATGCTAACTAAAACCTATGGAGTGTTTACTATGTGTCAGACACTCTACTAAGCACTTTATGCGGAGTAGCTCATTTCATTTCTCATGACAACTCTTTGAGGTACATGCTATTATCATTCCCATTACGCCGGTGAGGAAATTAAGACACAAATAAATTTCATAATTTGTGTCAGGTCACGCAGTCCGGATTTAACCCCAGGCAATATGATTCATGAGCATTGTGCTATTCTGTCCCAATTGACTACATCTTCTTAAAATCACTAGCAAAATTCACTGACTTCCAGCAAAAATCAAGGCAGGACAGGGTGGAGATTTTAAAACAACCAAAACTATCGACTCAGATAGCAATCCCCGGAACAGAAAATAGGAAAGGCCAAGGCTCTGAGAATGAGACTGAGCTGAGGGCCGCATTTCACATTACTACGAACGCTCACAAGTTGAACGTTCCAGATTTTGCCCGCTGCATTTAAAAATCAGGGTAGATTACCAGATTTCTCCCCATTTACAACAATCTAACCATCTAAGTGAGTACCCCATCATGAGTGCAAACAAAAACACTGTGTATTGTGTGCATGACCATTTATACATATTTAAAGCATGACACAGATGTTTACGTCTATGGGCGCTCACTAAACTGCGAAGGGCAGATGGTAAGCTCTAAGTCCTAAATCACGGGAGGCAAATGAATAAGGGCAAAGGAATCAGAGAGCACGGCTTGAGGCGGTCCCTGAGAACTAGCATTTAGGATGGCGCGGGAAGGATCAAGGTCTACTTGCAAGTTCAGAGAGAACAAAAGTGTTGGGCCGTTCCTAGAGTGGCAAGGATGCCTGTCTGATTAAATCAGGGAGGGCACGAGGTTCAGTGTCCTGGAAATAAGAGAGGACAGGCAGGAAGGGATTACGTAAGATACCAAAAGTCAAGGGCAGCGTTTGGCCTTGGTGCAGTAAGAAAAGGTAAATGGTGCTTTTTAAGAAAGTTGTGAAAGCTTTATCATACGGTAAGAAACACTGGCTTCTGTATTTGCTTACCCAATCCTGGAATTCCACAGTACAGACTTTTTCCTAATTTCATTTTAAATATTCTGTTTCTGTCATACCTACCCCCACGGCATGACCTAGTGGAACCTTCATTTCAGCAGCGTTAAAGTAAGATTACTGAGAAGTGCAACCCTGAACAAAACTGGGTTGTAAAGCCCCTTCGCGGAGCCGCTCACCGCACGGTCGATGTGCACTAAACTTTCTCCCACGTAATAACCTGTCATGAATCAACATCCTACTGATAAAACATACATCTTCAAAAGTAAAAAATAGTTCCTCGTGCTCAGTCACTGAAACGGTCTTCTATTGATAATAAAATTGAATGAGAAAATATCCCACTTTCTTCCCGGGTGAAATAGAAACTCACAATTGCTGACGTCAAATTCGCAGTCAGTGGCAGTTGGATTTAATCGGACCTCTATGCGAACATTCTCCGCTGCCTGGCAACTGCACCCGAATTCTTGACACTTTCCACGGGCGCCCACCTACGTCTCAAGTGCCTCTGAGGATTTGAGCTTTGGGGCAAAAAACTTACCCAAGGAACAAGATATCCTGTAAGGAGGGCTCAAAGGACTTAGATTGTGCCTACCTGTAATCTTCAAGCAAGTTCACATCCCTAACTCAGACAAACACGTAGGTATCCCCACTCCGCGAAACCCGGCGGCAGCCAGTGAACCCCGGATCCCGGCCAGGGCGCGCACTCACCTGACTAGGGGCTCCTTCTCGGACTCGGCAGGCTCCTCCAGGCACTTGCACCGGCAGCAGCAGCACAGGGTCCTCAGCCAGTCCTTCAGCCCCATGGAGAGCGAGCTGCCCCGCCGGCGCCAGCAGACTCCGAGAAAGCCGCGGGGGCGAGCGAGCGCGGCAGGGGCGCGGCCACAGGGCCGGCATCCAGGTGCGGGGACAGTCGCGGGCCAGGCGTCGCAGGCCGGTCTGTACGCATCACGCCGTGGCCCCGGACGCGGGTGAGGCCAGAGGCGCCTCCACCGCCCAGGCTCTGCAGGGCGGTGCGCTTTCCTCCCCTTGGGTTTTGTTTGGGGAACGTGTTTTGTCGGAGCTTTTTTTTTTTTCCGCTTTTAATTCCCCAGGCGCTAATTGGGGCGCATGCGTCCCCGAGACGCTCCGCTGCTGCCCTCTAAGGAGGAAGCGGGGACTCCAGCTAGATGGCAAAATTCTAGGGCACCGATGCCGACCCGGGCTGGGAAAGCACTTGGGTCACAGAGCGCGCGGTTGGGCCCAAACTATTTATACGTTTTATTGGCTTCACTCCATCCTCCTTCCCACCTCCAAGCCTTTAAAGCAGAGTTTAGGGCATTTTTTAACATGTCAGCCCCACATAGAGTAAAAGCAGAAGAGTATGGATCTGCACGTTTCGGAGGTGGGTTTCTTTTTTAAATACTGTATTCACAATGATTTTTAAAAAAATTGTTTGCAAGTCTCCCAGTTTTTGAATAATCCCCTCAAGGAAGGCAACTACTATCATTAGCGTCTTGAGGTTTTCCAGAGCTATTTATGTATTGATTTACATACAAAGTATTCCCTTTTTACCCAATCAGTGGCGTACTCCACACATTTCTGCCCCTGGCTGGTTTCACTCAGCATATCGTGGAGATGGGTCCATAGCAATATATATATGGTCTCCCTCTAACATTTCAACAGTTTCATATTATATAGTCACATGGATGCCATTTTGTTATTTAGCCAGGCCCCTGTGGATGGACATTTAAGTAAATTCCAGACTTTCATTATTAAAATAATGATGCCATGAACACCTTGAATTATGTGTTTGGACATGTATATCTATTGAGTAAATGTTTGGCAGTTGAATTGCTGGGTAAAGTGCCTTTTTAAATTTTTGTTGGCTCTTGCCAAATCGTTCCACAAAGAGGTAATTCCAGTTTACACTCTGACCAGCAACACATGAAAGTGTCTGTTTTCCTCTACACCCACCGATACAAACAGCCCATCTAATTTGCATGTTTGCCCATCTGTATCATTCAATAGAAAATTACTGAGCATCTGTTATGTGCCAGGCACGTTCTAGGCCCTGGGGACACAGCAGTAAGCAAAAGAAACAGTAGGTTCTCCTACTCTCCTGAAGCAAACATTCCAGTAGAGGAGGTCAACAAAACATGAACTTAATTGTGTCAGAAAGCAATACTAAGTACTGTGGAGAAAAATACAGCAGGGAAGGGGATAGAAAGTGCCAGGAAGGGGTGTGTGTGTGTGTGGTGTGTGTGTGTGTGTGTGTGTACTGGAAGGAGGGGAGGTGCCTGTAGTTTTTGATGGGGTGGTCAGGGAAGGCTTCCTGTTACCGTGACATTTAAACAAAGACTTGAAGGAGATGAGCAAGGTAGCCCTGGTATCAGAGAGAAGAGCATTTCAGGGAGAGTGAAGACCATGTACAAAACCCCAGAGGACAGAGAATAAACTATAGCATGTGTGAGAAACAGCGTAGATTTCAGGGCCCCTAGAGACGTGCAGGCCAGAAGGAAAAGAAATAGGAAATGATGGAATATGGGACGTTGTAGGACACGTAAGGGCTCTTTGTAAGGATTTTGCTCCATGTGAGTGACACTTGGAGGGTTTTTGAGAAGAGGCTATGATAGGACCTACTGGATGGCAATAGGATCCATTGGCTGCTTGAGAAGAATCTGGGTGCTAGCAGCTGTTTTAGGGGGATGCAAATGAAAGGCTTTGTAATGATCCATGCCAGCAGTCCCGGTCCTTTTTGGCACCAGGGACTGGTTTCGTGGAAGACAGTTTTTCCATGGTCCGGGGACGGGGGATGGTTTCAGGATGATTCAAGGTCATTACCTTCAAGCTCTCTTCTCGCTGTGCAGGCCCCATTCCTAACAGGTTGGGGACCCCTGATCCATGTGACAAGTGACAGTGGTTTGAAACAGGGACGTAGCAGTAGAGGTTGTAAGAAATGGTTGGACTCTGGCTGGAACTGGAAGTCAGAGCCAATGAGATTTGCTAAAGGGTTGGAAGTAGGGTATAAAAAAAGAAAAGAAAAGAGGACTCCAAACTTTTTGGATTGCAAACTGTGAAGGTTAAATGGCCAATGACTGAGATGGAGAGAGCATGGGAAGAGCAGGTTTGCAAGGGTGCGGAGGAAGAGCAAGGGTTTATTTTCAGAAGTGTGAATTCTCATGGGTGGTGTGTTAATTTTTAAAGTGTGTCACTCCACACAGGTTTGCCCTGCCCTGGCTACATTAAGAGGCCGAAGGAACAGATCAAGTGTGTGTTCATGGAGAGACTGGCAGTTGAAGGTTACGGAAGAATAGGAGTATAGACAAGGTCCCTGAGGACTCTGACTTAGTTGGGGAGATATGGACCCATCTTGAAAAGTTCACCGGACATGAGAGAGATCCAGCTGTCACCAGCCTGTACAGGGCTGTGATAGCAAGTTCAACACCATGTTATTTACCACTCGCAACTCAACCAGGATGCAGGCTGATTGTTGTTCTTGACAGCAAACCTCCAACTGGCTGGCAAAATCCACTTGGTAGAATGCACTATGTTCTGAAATTTGATTTTGGATTTGAGTCATTCCACCCAGGTTCAGGTAGAGGTGGCTGCAAAAATTTATCTTCTCAGCCAGCAAGAAGATAAAATTTAGAATCTGACAGCTACTATTAACTACTGGAGTTGGATTTGTCGAAAATAGAGGACCTAGAGAAGGCGTTTAGCTTCTGGAAACTGTAGGTCCTCTGCCCCTTTAGTAACTTTGATCTTAGACAAGTCACTTAATTTTTCTGAACTTCAACGTTGTACTCTGCAAAACAGAGATGATGAGTCCAGCCCTACCTACTGGATACAATTATTAGACTCAAATGAGATCGCCTGAAAACCATAAAGCACTGCAGAAATATCACAGTTCAGCACTATTGATTCACTCTAAATAACATAGGCCTATCGGACAAATCCCAGTTCCAGTACTACCTGGCCTACATGTGACAACATTTCTTTTCATATTTGTACCTCTGCAATGTGTGGGCATCTTTTATGTAGCCTGTATCAGACAGGATATTTCCAGAAAGCCCCAGAGCCACATCCATTTAGCAGACTTGATCAGGAAGTTAACACCCTGACTTAGGAAGGGTCATGTGTAGGGTTTGCTCTAACAACTATTTGCACTTTTCTTTTAAAATTAATTTTAAGTTTTGAAATTTATAAATGACACATTCCTCTAACAGATTGAAATATTGCAGTTAAAGTTCCCTCTGCTGCAGTCCGCAGCCTGTCCCCTTTCTATCCTCCTCACGGTAACCATTCTTAGCAACGTGGCATAACTTTTTTCTGGACACAAATACACACACACGTGCCCCTGTAGTGCATGTATAGTATCATTGTGTGTCATTTTTTAGTAGAGAGTTTTGTTTTAATGAATATAAAAGTACTCATTCATCTATCTACAAGCTTTTTCCATTTATGTCTGGGAGACCTATTCTTCTTAGTACACCTTGTTCTTTGTAATTGATGTATTCTATTTCTCAGTTTTCTAGAGATAACTGGATGTGTGTTTATAGTGCTCATCTTCCTGGAAGTTGAATACCTTCATGATTTTCCCTGGTTTGGGGTAAATTGGACCTTTGACAGGAGTAACAACGGTACCCAACCTTCCGGCTTTGGCTTCTAGACGGCTAAAGCCACATTTGGCAACCTCATTTCCTGTTTCATGCATAGGAGGGCTGCGAGCGTTGCTTTTTTTAGAGTGATGCTAGATATTTCTATGGCCTGAGTAGACGCCAACGCACCCACCACAATCAGCAACATCTCACATTTACCAAGAACTCCTGGGCACCTGATGTCAGAGGGGTAGGCAGTCCCCTGGGGTGACTGGTGACTCACAGACCCATCAGCTGCTTGTTTTTTAGGTAGGACTGCTGGCCTGTGTTTTCAATGGTAGGTTTCCCCACCATTTTCCGTGGTAGGGAACACTGCAGGGGTGACATCTCTGGGCCATACTAGAAGAAGAAGAGTTGTCTTGGGCCACACATTAAATACATTGCTATATGTAATCACACACAAAAAATCTCATGATGTTTTAGGTAAATTTACAGTTTTGTGTTGGGCTGTATTCATAGCCATCCTGAGGCACGTGCAGCCCACAGGCCGCAGGCTGGACATCCCTGCTCTGGAGTCTGCTTTGAAAACAGCTAGTATAGTTCGAAGTCCTCATTCTTTAAGAATTTACTGATGACTTCTGAGCATTGGAGCAAAAGGCATATGCAGGGTGGAAAAAATTGGAAAATCAAAATACCTCCAACGCATCATTAGTGCATGCCACAGAGAAAGCTATGTTTGCAGCAATGTAGCACAAGCTGGTGTCTCATTCAGTTATTCATTCAACAAATACTTACTGAGCCAGGCACTGGAGATATAATGGTGAGCTAGAAGGTAGGATCTATCCATGCAGACAGGGGCTTTGTTTTGTTCTTTGCATTATCCCCAGCACCTAGAACAATGCAGACACATAGTAGGTGCTTAACAAATGTGTTGAATCCACGCATGGAAGCAGAACATGAACTGTTTAGTGAACCCAGAGTTGGCCTGAAAAGTTTTATTTAATTTCGGAAGAGTCTGTTTATGAGCTGCCTAAATCCAGGGGGGGAAGTCTGGAGAGCACTGTCTTCCTTAGACATGCCTCCCTTGGTCTGACATGGAACCCACAGCTCTTTCAGAGGGAGGGAACGCTCCCACTCAGCCGCCTTGAGTCTCTGCACACCCTTGCAGTGCTCAAGTGAGGAAGAAGGGGGAGACAGGAAGACAAAACCAACTGGACAAAGATTGGGAGAGTTTTTAAGGAAAATCAACTGGGGCCACAAAAAAGGGAATGGTTGCTGGCAAGGCAAAAATGACAACATCCACCACACTCAGCAACGGCAGCTGCTGATGCACTGACTCAAACATGCTGTGTGTGTCCACGGAGCTCCTTCCGTCTGGAATGGACAGAAAGGACTCCAGCCCGTTGCTCTAGTGGATCTGGTATCCAGGATCTCAGATTGGAGGACCTTTCTGCAAAAGGCACTTCAGAATCCCAGTGCATCCCCTAAAATTTTCAGATGGTTCACAGATCAGTTCAACAACATCTACTCCTACAACCAAAGAAAAAGAGAGAAACTATTCCACTGGATGTAAAGGAACTGGATGTGAGGCTGTTGGCACAGGCCGAGGTTCTCAAGGGGTGATCCTAAGCATCTGCATCAGAATTCTTAGGGATGCTTAACGAAACTCCAGATTCCTAGACCCTACACGAGAGCTTATTGGTTTGTAAGCTATGGAGTTGGGGCCCCAGAATCTACCATTTTATTAGGCTCCCAAACAGGGCTGGGACTTGGGTGAGGCTGATGAAGAGTTTAGGGTGCAGCATTTAAGGAGGCACTCTCTGTTGGGGCAGACCCTGTACTAGCACAACCCTGAGAGTAAGCATGTCTTTAAATGCTGTTCCCCAGGTCCTTCACCCCCTTGCCATAGTCCTGGCCTACTCCAGATGCTGGAGAATTCTGAGGCATGCTGTTATGGACTGAACTGTGTCCCCTCCAAAACCCATGTGTTCAGCATGTGACTGTATTTGAAAATAGGGCCTTTAAAGAGGTAATTAAGGTTAAACGAGGTCATCAATCCAATATGACTGACTGGTCTCCTTACAAGGAGAGATTAGGACACAGATACAGAGGGAGGACCAAAAGAGAAGCCAAAGAGAGAGGCCTCAGAATAAAATCGATCCTGCTGACACTTTGTTCTCCAACTTCTAGCCTCCAGAACTATGAGAAAATAAATTTTTGTTGTTTAAGCCACCAAGTGGCCACTTGCACACAGTTTTGAGAACTGTTCGTAAGATCTCTAAGAGCAAGGGCTCTGGGATCACAGTGCCCCCATGTGGTTGCAGTGAGGATTACCTGAAATAATACCCACAGAAAGCACTGAGTACAATTTCATGGAAACTGAAGCACTCTGTAAATTTTACCTACAATTATCGTTGTTAATGAAGTGTACATTCTTTGGGCAGACTCTACCCCATCGCTTCACATAACGAAGTGTGACCACTTAAAATAATTCAGTTCAACACATACTTATTGAGTAGCAACTTGAAAAGCACAGCAGCGTGCTCAACCTCTTGTGGAATACAACAAGGATGAAAAATACTCAGCACTCATCCTCATTGTACTCCCCAGGGCAAAAGTGGGAAAACTGTAACTGAAATGTTCTGTATGTATCTGTGCCCCGAGGTACCCATCCTTTTGTTTTCTACAGTGTGCTCTTACCTCGCCCCCGGCTTTCCCATGCATAACTATCCTGCCACTTCTAACAATGCTCCCATAGCTAACTACTCTGCCATGTTTAACTATACTCTCGTCGCTAATTATACTGATCTAACAATATTCCCATATTAACTATATGCCTGCATCTATCTGGACTGCGACAGCTAGCTATCCTGTGATAGCACTTTTCAGTGCCCAGAACAGCCCCTCTGATGTGACCTGGAACCTGACCTTTACCTACCTCCCTACAATCCCAAGTATTCTACACTCTCAGAGTCTCTCCATATTATACCTGACTAAAATTCAACATAAACCTGGGCCCATCCATCATGGCACATTTGTCCCTAATTCAATTAAACTCTACTTAATAAATATTATTAAGCACCTGCTATATGCAAAGTGATACCTGGCTACAAAATAAAGACATGCATCAAAAATGATGATATTGGAGCCCTGGTTGGTGTAGTTCAGTGAATTGAGCATGGGCTGCAAACCAAAGGGTCGCTGATTTGATTCCCAATCAGGGCACATGCCTGGGTTGCCAGCCAGGTCCCCAGTAGGGGGCACACGAGAGGCATCCACACATTGATGTTTCCCTCCCTCTCTTTCTCCTTCCCTTCTTCTCTCTCTAAAAATAAATAAAATCTTTTAAAAATGATATTGGAGAATAGAAGAACAGTGTTCATAATTGCTGTGAAAGACCCCCCAAAGTTTTGCCCCCCAACTTTAAGTCCAAATCCTATCAATCTTAGTATTAATAGAGAACCAAATGTATGCCATTGGTGTTTGGTTTTTCATTTATTTATATTACTTCTTTCTCCAAAACACTCGCTGAGGGACATAAACGAGTCAGAACCCTGTAACTTTCTACACAACCAAAACCCCAGGTAAAGCTCCCTATAAATCAGGGGTGTCAAACTCATTTTCAGCGGGGGCCACGTCAGCCTTGCGGTTGCCTTCAAAGGGCTGAGTGTAACTTTAGGACTGTGTAAACGTAACTACTCCTTAACTAGGGGCAAGGAGCTCAGCCGCTGGGTAGAAACAAGGTGCCAGGCCGGCTAAAACAAGGTGGAGGGCTGGATTCGGCCCGTGGGCCTTGTGTTTGCCACCTGTGCTATACAGGTTATATAGTACGCAAATTTTCCTGTGGTTCTCCATGCTGCCACCTCGTGGGCTTCCATTGTAAATGAACTGCAGTTTCTTCAGAGATGGATCAGACTTGGGTTAGAAAGCTGTCACTCAACAGAGGGAAAGTGGCTGCAGCTACAACAGACTTTGATCTTAAAGGGTCAGTGCTATATTCAAGTGGAGGCTTTAAACTGGCTCTAGGCTGCACTCAACGTGTTAGGACACTGCTAAATTGAGCAGTGAGTCCTTGCTGCCCTTGGCTAGCAGGTGCCAGACATCACTAATTATCATTTTACTTTTTCATTTGATCTTACTAAGCATTGCTACTTGATTTATTGTCCTGAAATCCATGAAAAAGTGCATAGGACATTACATATATTTCTTAACTTATGTAAAAGAGTAATCCAGACCTGGCTTGTGTGGCTCAGTGGATTGAGTGCTAGCCTGTGTGACTCAGTGGACTGAGTGCACACCAAAGGGTTGCCGGTTCGATTCCCAGTCAGGGCACATGTCTGGATTGCCAGCCAGGTCCCCAGTAGGGGGTGTGTGAGAGGCAACCACACATTGATGTTTCTTTCCCTCCTCTTCTCCCTCCCTTCCCCTCTCTCTAAAAATAAATAAATGAAATCTTAATTAAAAAATAGAGTAATCTAAATAAATAATTAAAACGGAAGAGTTGTATTTAAATTTTATTATTAATTTGGTTTCTATCTACTTAAATAAATCTGTCTTGGAAATAGCTCAGTGAAAAACTAAGAGGTGGGAATGCAATTCCCCGGAGGAGAGATCTGTCTGGTGAAAACTTCCTCTGGTAAATGGGCTATAAGAGGCAAAAAGAAAAAAATGAACTATGTTGTTCTGCACAGTAACGGAGGCAAAGTATGAGTTGGTGTGAGGAGCAGGGAACGGGGAGAAGCTGGAACTGAGAAGATGAAGCAAGAATGAGGGAGGCCAGTGTCAGAAGAGCATCGATAGTGACCCGTGTCAACCCCACATGCCAGCACTTAGAGAAAGTCAAACTGACAGATGCTTACTGTTCTCCTTGGCCAAGCTGAGGCCCCCTGTGACACATGCCATGGGCACCCTTTCCACGATGCTGTGAAGTCTTCTAACTTAAGGCTCATAGCTCCACTCTCCCTTCCCATGCTGGGCATCACCAGGGGCTTCTCTCCATCAGCTCTGCGTCAGCTGTTTCAGTATAGGAAGGACTTGTCACTCCACATAGGAACTTTACACTGAGCTACCCTCCTTATCTCTCAGATCCTCCCTGCCTCACCCCCGCCTCCATGCCAAATACCTAGAAGACATGATAGGAAAAAAGGCGGGGGTGGGGGGGGTTCTTATAGAGAAGGCCTCTAGTAACTAGAGCAAAAGAGCAACGCTTCTCAACTTAGAGGAACTGCATTCCTTCACTGGACACCTCATGTCATCATGCAAGAAATCTGGCATCACACATGGGCTTCCCAGGGAAGCCAACTCTGAGGTGGAGTTAGCTTCCAGGAGGGTTGGTAGGGAATGCTCATGGAACCAACAGCTGGGAAGAGAATGGGAGAAAAGGGAGCAGGACTGGGCCCCAGCCAGCCCTAACTGCCACTGGTGAAGGGGTTCTGGCCCTCCCTCAGGAGAGAAATCAAGAGAGGAAGAAAACCGGATTCAAAAAAAGAAGAGGTTTACTGAAAACAAGATGGAGGGAGGGGAGAAAAGGAGCTTGAGGCATCAGGAGCACACACTAGCCAAGAGTACAGCTCCTTGAAGTGCTGCTGGGGTGGCTTATACAGCGCTGGGTATCTTCAGGCACCGGGTGGGTCTCTGTTGCCAGGCTCCCGCGGTAGGCTGGCACCGATGGGCGCAGGCACACACGCATTGGTGAGAGGAGTGCCTGATAGCAGCTGGGATTGGAACCCAGGCAGCAGTCTCTAAAATCTGGAACTCATGGAAGAAAAGAGTCCACCAAGAGCTCTGTAGAGATGGACAGAAAAGGGCAAAACAAGCAGGGGGACAGGATGCAAGGAAGCCGTAAGCAGAAGGGTTGTTAGTAACCTCAGCAGAGTGGTCTCAATCAGAGGGGGGTTTTCAGCTGTTTCCTTCTAGGTAACTGATGGCTTCAAGGAGAGCAGGTTGGGAGGCCACAGATGGAGCCAGGCTGGAGAGCCTTGCTCCCTGCAGGAAGTGAGAAGACACCCAGGAATGCAGTGTTGACACTGATAGCATCAGGACTTAGCAAGTCCCCACACTCTGACTCCTGCTAGGGCACAGTGCACACATGCCTCTTACTCTACACGGAGGGTGAAAGCTGACATTAACCCATGGAGAGCCTTGGTTATCATTCAAACCACAAATAGCACCATCCACAGATCAAGATTCAAAATATCCCTTTAGCTATCTGGTGATTTACACATCTGTTTAGGTAACTCTTGAAGCAAGGACTAGAAAATCACATGCTTTTGATCCAATGTACCTTTCTTGAATATGCTTCGGAATCTTCCTGCTAGTTGATCTTATTTCAGGAAGCTACTTCCGTGAGGTGAAACCTTCGTAAACAAGGAGTGCAGAAGATACACTAGAGGAGAAACTAAAGCTCAAGTCGAAGATTTGCAGCTGGGTCTTGAAATCCCAAGAAGGCACTGCCCAGACACAAGGTGATGCTTTTTGGAGCTAAGTCCCTGCGGAGTGTTAAAAATGAATGGGGCCAAAACAGTTACAGGATATAGTCACATGGCAGCCATCAAAACACACAGCTTAGATCCTGCTGTAACTTGATTGATAGCTCTGAATCCACCAGCACTTTTGCCCTCGGATGCTCCCAGCCAAAGACTGAACATAGCCAAGCTGTTAATTCAGGCCTATTCCTGTGAGCCGCAGGGCTGCACCGATGGGTGACTAGCTCAAGGGCTTCCCATCAGCCTGGTTGACCCTTTCTTGGACTGTGCTGTAGTCTGAAATTGTACCTTCTCTCTCTCCTTCCCAGTTGTCAGAACTTCATTACAGTCATCCTCAGGGGCAGCCTGACAAGACAGTAAAAAGGGAAAATCTTGCTAATGAGTAATCTGTAGATAATGCAACTTGTATTCACACTGGAAAAAGAGCCCGAAGGGAGAATACGTACAGCTGGCCAAAGACCTGGTCATTTGGCCGGGAACCTAAAGGGAAAGGACAGAAAGGTTGGAAACCCGGAGGCCTAGAAGCATGTGGACAAACGTTGAGAAGTGGGCAGAAAGTGCTATTTTTATCTCACACAGGCATGCCCCCAGAAAGTATCATTATGGAAGAGGCACAAAGTACACCAGATGACTCAGTCAGCTGGCGTTCCCTGGCCTTTATCATCTGCCACTGCAAAACTGGCATAATGAGCACAAGAATGAAGAAAAACTGCAGACTTCCGGCCAAGATAGAGGCATAGGTAGACACACAGTGCCTCTTTGCACAACAAAAAGGACAACAAATTTAAAAATAAAAACAAGCAGAAATGCCAGAAAATTGAACTGTATGGAAGTCCAACAACCAAGGAGTTAAAGGAGAAACATTCATCCAGACCAGTAGGAGGGGTGGAGATGGGCAGCTGGGCAGAGAGGACTCGCAGCAAGGCAGTGGCTGGAAGACCAGAGTGGGAAAGACAGTAACGGGTGGAGTGGGCAGTCCCACATCTTCGTTCAGATAAACTGGGAGGAACAACTGGGGAGCAAGACAGACCACACAACCCAGGGTCCCAGTGCGGGGAAATAAAGCCTCAAAGCCTCTGACTGAAAACACCTGTGGGGGTTGAAGCAGTAGGAGAAACTCATAGCCCTGCAGGAGAATTCATTGGAGAGATCCACAGGGTCCTAGAACGTACACAAATGCACCCACCTGGGAATCAGCACCAGAAGGGCCTGATTGTGGATTGATTGTGGGAAGCAGGGGAAGTGACTGAAAACCCACAGAGAGCGGAGCAAGCGGCATTGTTCCCTCTCGGACTCCTCCCCCATGTACAGCATCACCACGCAGTGATGTGATTGCCCCACCCTGGTGAACACCTAAGGCTCTGCCCCTTTCTATGTAACAGGCATGCCAAGACCCCCCCCCCCAAGAAAAATAGCCCAAATGAAAGGACAGACCAAAGCTCCAGAAAAAATACAACTAAGTGACGAAGAGATAGCCAACCTATCAGATGCACAGCAATCAGGATGCTCATGGAATTGGTTGAATTTTGTCACAAATTAGAGGGAAAAAAATGAAGGCTATGAAAAGTAAAGTAAAGGAAAACGTACAGGGAACCAACAGTGATGGGAAGGAAACCGGGATTCAAATCAGTGGTTTGGAGCAGAAGGAAGAAAGAAACATTCAACCAGAACAGAATGAAGAAATAAGAAATCAAAAAAACAAGGAGAGGCTTAGGAACCTCTGGGACATCTTTAAATATTCCAACGTCCGAATCATAGGGGTGCCAGAAGGAGAAGAGGAAGAGCGAGAAATTGAAAACTTATTGGAAAAAATAATGAAGGAGAACTTCCCCAATCTGGCAAAGGAAATAGACTTCCAGGAAGTCCAGGAAGCTCAAAGAGTCTGAGAGAAGTTGGACCCAAGGAGGAACACACTGAGGCACATCATAATTACATTAGCCAAGATTAAAGATAATGAGAGAATCTTAAAAGAGAAAAAGAGACAATTACCTACAAAGAAGTTCCCATTAGATTATCAGCTGATTTCTCAAAAGAAACCTTGCAGGCAAGAAGGGGCTGGAAAGAAGTATTCCGAGTCATGAAAAGCAAGTACCTACATCCAAGATTACTCTATCCAGTAAAGCTGTCATTTAGAATGGAAGGGCAGATAAAGTGTTTCCCAGATAAGCTCAAGTTAAAGGAGTTCATCATTACCAAGCCCTTATTGTATGAAATGTTAAAGGGACCTATCTAAGAAAAAGATAAAAAATATGAACAGTAAAATAACAACAAACTCACAGCTATCAACAACTGAACCTAAAACAAAAACAAAGTAAATATCTAGAACAGGAATAGAATCACAGAAATGGAGATCACATGGGGGGGTTATCAGCGGGGGAGTGGGAAGGGGAGAATGGGGGAAAAGGTACAGAGAATAAGATGGTAAGTAGAAAATAAACAGGGGGAGGTTAAGAATAGTACAGGAAATGTAGAAGCCAAAGAACTTATATGTAGGACACATGGACATGAACTAAAGGGGGGGAATGTGAGTAGGAGGGGGTGTGCAGGGCAGAGGAGAATAAAGAGGGGAAATGGGACAACTGTAATAGCACAATCAATAAAATATATTTTGTAAAAAAGAAAAAAGAAAAACTGCAAACAGGCCCCATATCATGGGCTCCAACTTAACCAAAGCCAATGTAGTTGCAGCTGCCTCTGAATGTCCACCCTGTTCACACAGAGACCAATGCTGACCCCCAATATGGTGCTCTTCCTTTAAAAAAAAAAAAAAGGTATAGAGAAGGGAGGGAGAAAGAGAGGGAGAGAAATATTGATGTGCTAGAGAGACATTGATTGGTTGCCTCTTGCACGCCCCCAAGTAGGGACCTGGACTGCAACCCAGGCATGTGCCCCAACTGGGAATCGAACTAGCGATCCTTCAGTTTATGGGACGATGCCCAGACCACTGAGTCACACCAGTCAGGGCTGGCACCATTCCTTAAGGAAAGCAACAGGCTGGTTGATGCTAAGGCAGCAAGTGGCCTGGTTACAGATTCATTGCCTCTCAGTTCTGTGAAAATATGTCCAGGCCCTTTATTTTCCCTTTGCCAGCTGGCACTGAAGCTTTGTCAGGAGGGGGCGCTGGAGAGACACTGTGGGAGGTTGGGGTTTTGTGCGTAGACTCCGGTAGGGCAGGGGGTGGTGGTGCTGGGGGGGGGCAGCAACAGAAACGTCCCCTTGACGCCTCCCTCAGGTCCTGTGTAGCAGAAGACTCTGGTGAGACACCTCCTGGGCACAGTGTCTGTCCCCTGGCACCCTAGATGGCAGATTTCAGGCAAGTTCCACCAGCAGTGCACCCCAGTGACTGCTCAACCATCAAGTGAGCTGGGCGATGCCCTCCCAACAAAGTCTGGGCGTCAGCCAGGAGGAGGAGTGGGAGGGCGGGGAGGGCTCTTCATCTCAATCCTAGGAGATTAGTAGCTGTTCCTCATAACTGCTATTCCCATATTCTTTAACATTCTTTTTATTTCCTACTAGCCAACCCGTTACTTCAGTCCCCTGTTGTAAGTAATTTGTTATATTAAACTTTCCCTGTTCAAATGATCATGTGACATCTCTGTCACTCCTCATAGGGACGGATATTAATTTCAGGTTAAGAGTCTGCCTTCCCTGCTCACAGGGACTTAGGTGCCACCACTGTCGGGCTTATTGCACAAAGCCTAATCCATAGGCATAGACCCGACCTAGTACAGCGCCCAACCAGTAAGAGGTGTGTGAGCAGGTCCCTGATTACGGAACCATTGACTGCGTCACACACCACACTTCCGGAAGCAGCCAGGCTCAGAGGACTAGAGCAGCCAAGGCACAGCTGACTCAGAATGGATGGAGTACCATCTGTCAGGATGTGGGTCCCCATTGGCTTTGGAACTGTCTGGGAACCAATGAGCAAAAGAGTAAGTGGCCCTACTTACCAACACTCCTAAAGATCCATGGTGGGACTTTGTGCTTCCCATCCTGACAATTCTGGGCCCTGAGGCACTGGAGGTCTTGGTCCCAAAGAGGGCAACTCTTACCAGGGGACACAGCAAGGTCCCACTGAACTACAAACTATGGCCAATTCCAGGGTCCTGTGGACTCTGTGTGCAGCCACCAGCTGGTGAGAAAAGGAGTCACCATCACTAGCCAGAGGAGTCAGAGAGCTACTTATAAAAGTAGCTCTGGCAGTGGGGACAGGGAGGAGCACATGGGGAACCCAGGTAGCCCACCAAGTGTCTCCTGGCATCCCCTTGCCCCATGTGACTGAACGCACACTTGCAGTGAGCCTGGCTGAAAAAGGTATCAATTCGCGGCAATCTGAGATGCTTCCTGCCAACTCTTCTCTTTGCTCTTTACAAGTGTCGGTCATGCATCACAGGGAAACCTCTCATTGCCTTCTTGGGCTCTCTGCCCTTTACCCTCCGGTGTGTGGGGGAGGGACAACGCCCACAAGGGTTAGGTGTCAACAAATTCTTCTAACATGAATAATTGCAGAATTGTTTTTGTTTTCCTCTAGATGTCTTTTTCTTTCTGTTATATGCCTATGGCACCACAACCTGACCTTTGATAGCACTTAGAACATTTGGGAATTTTAAATTTATCTGTGTGGACTAATGGTTCTCTTCCTTTGTCTCTATCAATCTCTTTGTCAGGCTCCACGAAGGCAAGATCCATGTGTATTCTGCTTTTCAGTACCGCATGCCCGACTCCTACCACAATGCTGACCACGTAGTAGGGGCTCTGGATTATTCCCTGAATGATTAAGCCTATTCAGAAATACTCATTCTACAGCAAAATTTACTAAGTGTACTAGCAAAAGAACTCTGTTGATGGGACACTATTACGACACATCCCGAGGTCCTGGAGATTGATTCTAGAACGTAGATCATGATGGACTGCCCAGGGATGGTCTAACGAGGTCTAATAAGGAGTTGTAGTTAACGTTAGTGCTATGTAGGGTGGGCTCCGTGCCCTAAGCAAAACTAAACAAATACCAACGCTATGGAGACATAACAGGCATTAGCAGCCATCAACATGAGGTATTAATAATTTGAAAAGCAAGCCTCGCCTCTTCTGTCTTCTGCACCGAACTGTGTCAGGGCTGCCCTGCCCTCTAACATGGCTTGTGATTGTTAGTTAACTATGATATTATCGTGCCCAGAAGGCCCATGTTAAATCCTTGTCTAGAAGGAAAAGAAGATTCTTGATTTTTCCACATTAGTGGCATGGACACAAAACTTAAGGCTGTGCTCACTCTTAGGGGTAACTGCACCCACCCTAGGCATCTCCCTATCCACGCCCAAGTCCCAGCCCTGCTTTGGGAACCTGATAAAGTGGCAGATTCGGGGGCCACCCCCAAGCTTGGCCAACCACATACCAGCACTTAGAACTGAGAGTCACCGATAGAGAAAGGGAAATATCTACTACACTGCACGAGTGAGCAAGTCCATTCAAAACTTAATTGATTAAGACAAAAAATGAACATAAGTAGTTAATAAACAACATTTCAGAAATCGGGATAACTGTCAGAAAGGATCAACTAAAGGCAAAATACTGAACCCTAATACATTTAATTTAATGAAAAATATTTTTTGCATACAAAAGGAAAAACATGGAGAAGAGGGACTACCTTGGATTAAAAAAATATCGAGACATGCATCAATCACTGCAAAAAATAATACTACACATAATTTCATTTTTCTTTTGGATTAAAAGGGTTTATACAAATTGGACTGCATGAACAAAACCACACGTTGATTATTGCCATAAAGCTTTATTGATCCAAAGTATTTGCAAGGTAAAATATATCACTGTATGACTCCGGTTATCAGAATTGTAATGATGCCACAATTCAGATTTGTTGTCTACCTCTACAGTTAAACCTTTTAGGAGAAGTTATTTCATTTTCAAACACCTTTCCAGAAATAAAAAGTATAATCATAAAGTATGTTTATTTCCATTCTTAAAAATGTTTTAAATCACTGGCTAAAAAGTATTGATGGAGACTTAAAAATGCATTTATATCAGGAATCATTTTTGCATAGACAAAGTCAATAATATGAAAAAGGCACCAAGCGATTTTCCCACACAAATTACAAACTCCTATAAAGTACAGAAGCGCATTCTAAAGATGTTAAGACATTTGGGGACAAAAGATACATCCTTCTTTCCTTAGAGACTGGCTTTAAGCTTTGAAGACTCTTTCAGTTTTTTGACAGCAGAAAGGTCCCCCATTCCCTCTGGCCAGTTGTCATGATCTGTTAAGTAAGTGGAAAACTTCATGTCACTTGTAAATCTATTAACCTTATAAGTCTCCCAGTTCGCACCAAACCCTCTTGGTATTTTCTCTGGTTCGCTCCTTTTCTCAGAAGAAAAAAAATTATTAGAACAAATAACATAGGTTTTGAGAAAATCCTGGATTTGATTCCCAGCTCCGCCACTAAGTAGCTTTTCCGAATTTGGAGAAGTTACTATTCTTCCTGAGCCTCGGTTTTCATCTCTACTAAAGGGGACAACCACATCTATCTTTTAAAGTTGTGAGAATCAAATGTGACACCCTCTGTATGCCACTTGGCACACTGTAGAATTTTACTAAATATTGCTTCCTGAATAATACTGGTGATTTTAAAACAACATACTTACTTTGTACCAGGAGCATCTAGTGGCCTCCCCAGCATCTAGTCCCTCATCCCTCCTTCCAATAGCCCGTTCACACTCAGAACTCCATGCGGCTCGGGGGAAGTGACCTCACTTAGACCACTGGTTGATGATGGACTGACCTAAGCCAACCAATGCACCCCATCCCTCCAGCCATGGTTTTTGTTTGGGGATGGTCATTTGCATAAACTAGTCCAAAGCAGAGTGGATCTCAGAATTTTGTTAGAAATGTTGAAAGAAAGTCATTCCCTTTCCTTTTCTCTCCGTCCAGATGGATGAGAACAAAGGAGCATGTAGCTTCAGGAGCAGCAGGCAGCCGTTCTGCAACCAGGAGAGCTAGTCTTAAAGCCAATATGATAGAAGTAAAAGAAAGAAGTATGTCCTTGATTATATCTTTGAGCTGCTGATTCAAGGCAACAAATTCCTTTACCACTCAAGCCATTCTGAGCTGCATCTGAAAGCATCCTACTGACCCAGGGCTTTAAATGTGCATTACCTAAGTTAATGCACAGCTTACGAAATCAATACTATAAGTGACCCCACTTGATAGAAGAGAAAATGGAGGCTCACAGAAGTTAATCTTCCCAAGGTCATACAGCTAATAAGGGTAGAGCCACATTGCATGCCAGGCATTCTCACTCCAGGGCTGGCAATCTTAAAGAAAACACTACGGTGAAAGGCTGAACATTCCCACTCATAATTCTGGGAGGGTATAAGGTTAAAAAATAGACATGGCTGCTTTCCTTACAAAATTTTAAAAAATGTTTTCTTCATAAACGTGTAGGCATTTCTGTGTCTCCAACTGAGATCCTTAAAACCAAAGTATCTTATGTCCATCACCAAACTGATGTCTTTAGTAAAGAAATACATGTGGGAGGAGTAAATAATAAGTAATATTACAGTTCCATACTAATCATTAATGCAAGGTCTTTAGCCTTGGTTTGACTGTTAGCACATGAACGAGCAGGCTGGACCTGGGCCCCTGATGTGGAATTCAAAGACATATTTTCATTTTCTACTGGCCACTTAATCAACTATCTTAAGCAACAATTTGAATACATTTGGATTTTATATCTTTTTCTATATTTTGGGAGTGATTAGCTTGGATGTGCCATTTAATTTCTGTAGATTTGTCATTTGTAAAATTAGGGTATTGGACTGATTTTTTAGGACCCTTTCAAACCCCAAGTTCTCTGGTCTAGCCACGAGGTACACACATACATACATACACACGTAGATATTTCTGTGTAATATCTATATTTGGTAAAGCCTTATAAAACCACTGTTTGTTATATCAAAAATGAATACAGCAAATTCATAGTTTCATTCAATATACATCCCCAAGAGTGTATAAAATAGCACCATAACACCCCTCTCGACCTAATCGGACTGATTATTCTGCTCAGATGTACAAATCACTTACTAGAGGAACAAAAGAATTCAGTCTAAAAGCATGGCAACTTTTTACCTTTATTCTATCTCCTTCTTATACATATATACTCATACCAAAATTTTTTTCAAGGTTTAAATTCCACCAACCTATATACACAAAAAAACCTTTAAAATATGTAAAGCTAAGTTTTATAAATAAAGATACTTATATATTTTTGTGATGAGAAACATTTCCTTTAAAAATCATATGATGAATAGAAACATTTTACACATTCTGAAGTGCTATAAGAGAAAACTTATCTCTTAATCAAGACATTTTGAAAATGCGACCATGAAAAGGCATAAAATGAGTGAGTGACTACTCATTTCTTGACTGCTCACCTGGCACATCATACATGGGGTTACACAGAGACTGGGCCCCATCCACAGCCACCACCTGTCCGGTGATAAAGGAAGCTCCTGGAGAGAGCAGGAAGCACACCACGGAGGAGACCTGGAATGGAAACACACATACACACACCAACAAGTAGACACATCTCAGTTTTGGCTGCTTCCCAATCCTGAGTAAACACATATCAGAGCACATGACTACAACATGGATTCTACAGTGTACATGCACCACAATCTGACAGTACATAGACGACCACCTATTTTATTTGAGCATCATGAAAATCAGGTAAGAGATTAGGGTGAAGATGGCAAGGCAGGATGGAGCCTTTGACAGTGTCAAATAAGCTACATGATGTGAAGAAGCCAAAGTAAACACAGGGCTTAGTTTTGGCTCTTTCCCTATTGCAAACAACTCAGTTTGCTCCCTACCTTTCATTGCCCAGCACAATGTTAGTTTTCATCACCACTGTGTGCCTTTGATATTTGTGTCCCTGAAATAATCAATGTGCCTGTAAAACAATAACATGGCACTCTATGGTCCTCCAAACCAAAAGCCCAGCAACTCAGACTAGAGGGGCTTTCTGCCCCTCAGAATCACTTCAGAATCCCAGTGCATCCCCTAAAAATTCAGATAGTTCACGGATCAGTTCAACAACATCTACTCCCAAAATCAAACAGAAAAAGAGAAACTATTCCACTGGATGTAAAGGAACTGGATGTGAGGCTGTTGGCACAGGCTGAGGTTCTCAAGGGGTGATCCCAAGCATCTGCATCAGAATTCTTAGGGATGCTTAACGAAACTCCCGATTCCTAGACCCTACAGGAGAGCTTCCTGGTTGGTAAGCTCTGGAGTTGGGGCCCCAGAATCTACCATTTTATCAGGCTCCCAAACAGGGCTGGGACTTGGGTGAGGCTGATGAGGAGTTTAGGGTGCAGCATTTAAGGAGGCACTCTCTGTTGGGGCAGACCCTGTACTGGCACAATCCTGAGAGTGAGCATGTTCTTTAACGTTGTGTCCGTGGCTGGCCTGCCTCACTCTAGTCCTGGTCCTGTACACAGCACTGTAGCTGTATCTGTTTACATGGCTATGCCTCTTTGAGACTCTGAGACGCTGGAGGGCAGGCATAGCTTTCTTTCCATCCTGTGTCCCCAGCAGCTAGTATGGAACTGAACCGTCTAAAACAGAGGCTACTAGCCATACGATACTACCAAAAATTTTTCATATGGCTAGTCTGAATTGAGATGTGCTGTAAGTGTAAAACACATACCAGATTTTGAAGACCTGATATGAAAAGAGAATGTAACATATCTCATTAATAGTTTTTATATTGATTATATGTTGAAATGGTAATGTTTTAAATATATTGGGTTAAATAAAATATATTATTAAAACTGAGTTTACCTCTTTTTATTTTTCTTAAGGTGGCTACTGGACAGCTTAAAATTATGTATGTGACTTATTATTTCTGTTTTTATATTTACAAGTTTCCCACATCTGTGGGAAGGGCAGAGATCTGAGATTAACCACCAGACTCATTTTACCCTGTTTAACCAGTCAGTGGCAACTCGCTTATGAACACGTTTTGTTAGTCAACAAATCAATGAAAGCACCTCAATTCTGAACGTCAGCCAGTTAGGAAGCCTCTCTCCAATAAGCTCCTTTCTAAACGCAGCCATAGACCTTTCCACTGTGTTCACAGCTGCTGTAGCTCTCTAATGCCAGCACCTCCTCCAGCTCGCAGAGTTCCAGCCGAAGGAGAAGGGGGGTAAGTAAAGAGATCCCTATACCATGACTTGTGCAAAGCAGGCTGCCGGCAAATCAACCCATGGTAAAGCACCGAGGAAGCAACTGGCTGCCAAAGCTGCTCCCAAGAGTGCGCCCTCTACTGGAGGGGTGAAGAAACCTCATTGTTACAGGCCTGGTACTGTGGCACTTCATGAAATTAGACATTATCAGAACCCTGAAACACCAGTCCAAAAGAACCTATGCACCCCTATGTTCATAGCAGCACAATTTACAATAGCCAAGTGTTGGAAGCAACCCAGGTGCCCATCAGTAAACGAATGGATCAAAAAACTATGGTACATTTACACAATGGAATTCTATGCAGCAGAAAGAAAGAAGGAGCTCCTACCCTTTGCAACAGCATGGATGGAACTGGAAAGCTTCATGCTAAGTGAAATAAGCCAGGAAGTGAAAGACAAATATCATATGATCTCACCTTTAACAGGAACCTAATCAACAAAACAAACAAACAAGCAAAATATAACCAAAGACACTGAAATTGAGAAGAGGCTGACAGTGACCAGAGGGGAGAGGGGAGGGAAGATCACGGGAAAAGGTGAAGGGTTTACAGGAAGAAGTATAAAGGACACATGGATAAAAACTAGGGGGGGTTGAAATGGGAGGGAGGTGGGGAGTGCTGGAGCGGTGGGCTGAGATGGGAGTAAAAGACAGAAAACTGTACAAGAACAACAATTAAAATAAATTTAAAAAAAGAAGAAGAAGTCCACTGAACTTCTGATTCACAAACTTCCCTTCCAGCGTCTGGTGCGAGAAATTGCTCAGGACTTCAAAGCAGATCTGCGCTCTGGAGAGCAGCTATTGGTGTTGTGCAGGAGGCAAGTGAAGCCCATCTGGTTGGCCTTTTTGGAGACACCAACCTGTGTGCTACCTATGCCAAAAGACATCCAGCTAGTACACTGCATATGTGGAGAACATGCTTAAAAATCCACTATGATGGGAAACATTTCATTCTTTAAGAAAAAAATTCTCTTCTTCCTGTTATTGGTAGTTCTGAACATTAGATATTTTTTTCCCACGGGGTCAAAAAGGTACCTAAGTATATGACTGCAAGTGGAAAATAGGGGACAGAAATCAGGTATTGGCCATTTTTCCATTTTCATTTGTGTGTGCATTTATATTAAAAAAATTCACAAAGCATTAATGACATGCGCATTAATGCAAGTCAGGGTATTTGAGTGAACAAGTTTCAAGTAGTTCAACTTTATAACAATATAAATAACCCTGTTAAATTTTTCTGGACAATGCCAGTATTTGGATTTTTTAAAAACAAGTAAATTTCTCACTGATGGCAACTAAATGGTGTTGGTAGCATTTTTATCATACAGCAGATTCCATCCACTCACTATACTTTTTTCTAACTGAGTTGTCCTACATGCAGGTATGTTTTTAATGTTGTCTGCCTTCTGTGCTGTTCCTGTAAGTTTGCTATTAAATACATATAAAAAATGAAAAAAATAAATCTAGCCATAAACAACCTTCTCACTCAAATAACCATGACCTTTAGAAGCCTACAAATCCCAGAAACCACATCTCTCCCCAGAAAAAGCAAAAGCCCCATAGTCTGCTCTGCTCAGAGAGACTGTGCCTGACCAAATGTGGCCTCATGCTGAATTTTGTTTCAAAGATTGAGTGGTGGCCTCACCCTTCTACAGTGTTTTGCATAAATAAGCACTTAATAAATGTATACGGAACGACAGAATCATTATGCATCTCTTCCCTCAGATGATGGGATGTTGTAACACCCAGCTCCCAATACAGTCTTTACCCACAGACTAGGCACCACTAAGTACTACTGATGTGAAAGATAACACACTTGTAAATATTCATGATGCCTGCTTTATTTTTTACCTGGAGCTTGACATGGAGCTAAATGGAACTAATACAATTTTGATAATTACCAAATTAACTAGGCATTACTGTAGTATCTTCAGATGAAGTCTTCTTAACTTTCATTTTTAATGGAATCCATTCGATTGATGGACTTGAAGCACTAAGCCACTCTCAAGAATTTTACCAATCAATAAACACTAACAGAGACTAGCAACTTGCATCAACTTTATGTGAGTAACATTTCTTTTAGCTCAGTTACCTATGTTTAGCTCTGTTTATCAAAGAACATGTCTCAAGGGGTTTAGGTAAACTTGGGTTTAAATGCCAGCACCTGGACCTACATATGTCATTAGGCAAATTACTGAACCTCATTGGCCCTCAGTTGCTCAATTCGTAGAAGTGAGTCTGCAGGACATCGTGACCAAATGAAGGGTCTGCCATGTAGTGCATCCCCTTTCCAAGAGATGTGGACAGACACCATGAGGGGTCAAGGCAGGTGCTTTTGAAGCTACAGCTACATTCCGAAGCTCCTGACTCCCCCAGGGACTGTCACTTAAAAGAAGGCAACTCACTATCAAGCAGTTGGGTCAATGGCCTGGTGTGAAAATTCTGCCCCAAATGGGACATTGCTGGTGCAATCAGAATATTTTGGAAACATGAGCTAGGGATGCTGGCCACATTCAGGTGGAAGCCAAAACTCTCTCCTTATTCTGCATCTTACAGCAGCTGCCATCACTTCTGCTTCCCTTTACCACTAAGCTTTTTGAAGGCAATTGCTACATTATTGATTAAAGCATGATCAGCAAAACCCTGGCTGTACCTAAGACCTTTTCAGGGGATTTGCAAGGTCAAAAGGAATTTCCAAATAATACTAAGTCCTCATCTGCCTTTTTCACTTTGTTGACATTTGCACTAATGGTGCCAAAGCAATGGTGGGAAAGGCTGCTGGAGCCTCCGCATGAGTCATGGCAGGGACACAAAACTGACCTAGAGACCCTTACACTAGCAGCCGTTATATTCCTCACCAACAAGTACTCGTGGGGGAAAAGAGCCCGTTTTGCTTTAGAGTGTCCTTGGTGAGGCTGTAAAAATTGTTAATTGTATTAATCTCAACCACTGAGTCTACACCTTTTAAATAATATCCTTGCACGATGAAATAGGAATTGCACATTAAGCTCTTCTGCTGCATATGGAAGTATAATGGTTGCCTCAAGGGAAAGAATGTGTGGTTGAGTTGCGAACTGAACTAGACATGTTTTCCACAAAAGAACATTTTTTGCTTGGAAGAACAAAGTACAGTTATTCATACTTGGACACTGGGCAGACATTTTTCAAAACTTAGAATTTTGGAGGCTTGCACTTGTCACGGTGAGCCTGACAATTCTCTAACATTTAAAGATTTTTTTCTCAAGGGCTTGGCGGTGATGTTAACAAATGTGACCTCTTGGTGTACGTCAACACACGGGATTGTCTGTCAACATTCAGCAGATCTGTGTAACTCAGTGAACCAATGCTTTCCAAAAGATCAATGCCTGATTTTACAAAATCCTCTACTCAGACACACTGCAAGAAAGACCAATGGATTTTAATGTAACAGAGAACAAAACATCCACTAACATGGTTCCAGGTTCTATACTGCAAATAATCTTTAAAAAACTGCCACTTTTTTGAAGAGTAAAGAGAAATATTCATAATTATCTGAAAAGGCTATTAAAATGCTCCTCCGTTTCCAACTGTACATGTGCATGAAGCTCGGTTTTCCCCAGATGCCTCAACCAAACCACATTTTCCAACAGACTGAAAGCAGAGGCAGGTGTGAAAGTCCAGCTGAATTTCTAGTAAGCCATACGTTAAAGAGATTTATAAAAATGTAGTACAAATGTAAAAGAATTATTTTCTTTTGTTTTTCAAAATATAACTACTTTTCATTAACATTTTACTCATATTAACATATAATACCTTTTAACATATAATACCTTTTGTTAATTTAAAGAAAATTTATAAATATATCTTAAATTTCTCAATTTCAATGCTCAATACAGTAAATATAGATAATAATATTCTCATAAATGAAAGGAGTGTTCTGTCTAAAATTTAATCTTAATTGAAATCCTTTAAAAGCTCTCAGTTTTCAGAATATTCAAACACCTTGCTTAAGATAGCTAATTAAATGTTTGATTTAATAGTATCTTCTAAAACCTAATAAGCAAATCTCTTTTAGTCCAAGAATTCCACTCCTAGAAAGTCATCCCCCAAGACAAGCATGCATGACTATGTTCAAGGGTGTTTGTAGCAGAATTACTGCAATATCAGAAATACAAGTAAAATCTAAATGTGCAACAATATGGTCTAATTAAATATATTATGGCATATTCATAGCAGGTTGCAGGAAACATAACATAGAATCTTATTTTTTGTTAAAAAATAGTCAATAAGTGTAGATATTTTTGTGCATATGAGTACATTTCTGGAAAGATATACATCAAACTGATAAGGAAAGGCAGTTCTAGGAATGAGAATGAATTTCTTCAGGAGTTTCATGGTTTTGCTTTCATGCTTAGCACTTTTGATACATCTGAAGGTCATTTTGTATCTGATGTGAGACACAGAGTGCAATTTATTTCTAAGTGAACAGCCCACTGCTGCATGAGTTTTCCTGAGTGGCCTATTCTTTCCACATAGATTTGAAAGGCTATTTTTATCCTATAAACTCCCATATAAACATGGTACCGATGTAAGAGTACATCCTATTTCACTAATTTTAATCTATTCCAGTATCAGCACCAGACATAGTAACTAAGTATAGCACTAGAGTATATCTTGACATCAGAAAGATCAAATATCCCCATTATTCTTTTTCAACACATTTTTGGCTTTTTTGCATAAATATTTTTTCTAGACAAACTTTAGAATCAGTGTGTTAAATTTCAAAAATATATTAACTTTAGACATTAGTTTAGAAAGACTTGATTTTCATAAAATTGATTCTCTCTATTGAGGAATGTGACATGTCTCTGTATTCTGGTCTTTTTTTTCTGGTCTTCGGTAATAAAATGTTTTTTGATTAGAGCTAAGTATACTCTAGGTATTTTAATTTTTACTATTATTGTGGATAAAATATCCATTTTATATTACATTTTAAGACTGATATAGCAGACTTCTGGCTAAGATGGAGGTATAGGTAGACTTGCTTTGCCTCCTTGCACAACCATAAGAAAGGTAACAACCAATCTCAAAACAAAAAACAACCAGAACTGCCAGAAAACTGAACTGTATGGAAGTCTGACCATCAAGGATTTAAAAGAAACATTCATCCAGACGGGTAGAAGGGGCAGAGAGAATGCAACGTGGCACAGCGAGGCAGTGGCTGACAGTGGCTGTGAGGCAGATGTGTAGGTAGCTGTGGAATGGGCAGTCCCGCATTAACGTGCAGATAAAAACCAGGAGGGACACCTGGGGAGTGAGTGATCCCAGTCCCAGGGCAGGCTGCGCACAATAGTGTTCCAGCTACGGGAGAATAAACCCTCATAACCTCTGGCTGTAACCAGTGGGGGTTGGCATGCAGAAGAAACTGCTAGTCTCTCAGGAGATTCCATTTAAAGGACCCACAGGGTCCTAGAACAACCATACCCCACCCACTCTAGGAATCAGCACCAGGGCAGCAACTAGAAGGGTGCCAGATGCTTACGGGAAGTGGGGGAAGTGACTGGAAATGGGGCAAGAGCCAAGCAATTGTTTCCTCTCTGACCCGTCCCCCACATACAGCACCACAAAGAGGTAAAGTGGGCTGCCCCACTCTGGTGAATACCTAAGGCTCCAGCCCTTATAACATAACAGGTATGCCAAGCATGGAAATCAAAGCAGCTCTACCTAATACACAGAAACACAGGGAGTCTGCCAAAATGAAGACACAGAGAGATAAGGCCCAAGTGAAGGAATGGATCAAAACTACAGAAAAAGAACTAAGCAACACAGAGATAGCCAACCTATCAGATGCAGAGTTCAAGGCACTGGTGATCAGGATGCTCGGAGAAATGGTTGAGCAGCCACAAAATAAAGGAAGAAGTATAGGCTATACAAAGTTAAAAAAAGAAAAACATATAGGGAACCAACAGAGCAGGGAAGAAAGCCAGGATTCAAATCAACAATTTGGAACAAAAGGAAGAAATAAACAGTAAACTAGAAAGGAAAGAAGAACAAGAATTCAAAAAAACATGAGGAGAGGCTTAGGAACCTCCAGGACAACTTTAAACATTTGAACATCCGAATCATAGGGGTACCAGAAAGAGAAAAGGAAGAGCAAGAAATTGAAAACTTATTTGAAATAATACTGAGAGAAAACTTCCCCAATTTGGCGAAGGAAATAAACATAAAAGTTCAGGCAGTTCAGAGAATCCAAGTTGGAGCCAAAGAGGGCCAAACCAAGACAGATCATAATTAAAATGACAAAGGTTAAAGATAAAGAGAGAATCTTAAAAGCAGCAAGAGAAAAGAAAAAAGTTACGTACAAAGGAATTCCCCTAAGACTATCAGCTGATTTCTCAAAAGAAATTTTGCAGGCAAGATAGGACTGGCAAGAAGTATTCAAAGAGATGAAAAGCAAGGACCTACAACCGAGATTACTGTCTAGCAAATCTATCATTTAGAATTGAAGGGCAGATAAAGTGCTTCCCAGAGAAGGTAAAGTTAAAGGAGTTCATCACCTCTAAGCCCTCGTTGTATGAAATGTTGAAGGGACTTACCTAAGAAAAAGAAGATCAAAACTATGAATAGTAAAGTGACAACAAACTCACAACTATCAACAACAATCTAAAAAAAGAAAAAGAAAAACAAACTGGGCCAGCAACTAGAACAGAAGCAGAGTCGTAGAGATGAAGATCACATGGAGGGTTGTCAGTGTGGAGGGGTAGCAGGGAGAACAGGGGAAAAGGTACAGGGAATAAAAAGCATAGTTGGTGGGTACAGAATAGACAGGGTTTGTTGGGAATAGTATGGGAAGTGGAAAAGCCAAAGAACTCGTATGTATGACCCATGGACATGAACTAAGGGAGGGGGATTGCTGGAGGAAAGGGGGTACCAGGCAGAGGGGGGCAAAGGGGCAAAAATTGAGACAACTGTAATAGCATAATCAATAAAATACATTTAATTAAAAAAAGACTGCTATAACTAACAGTTAAGAAAGCTACTGTTTTTTTCCATACTTCATCTGGCCACCTTATAGAAGTTGTATATGGAATGTCATATAGTCATACTCATCTGACTTGCTTAGGGTCCTGTACACCAACAAATGTCATATGATAAACTAACACAGCTGACAAGTGCAATGAAATGGTAAAAACATGCTATTCTTAATTCACACCACATTTGCTCCTGAATGAAACTGCTCACAGTTTCATTCACAGAAAACACAACCAGGATATTGCCCCAGAACCAGAAAAACAATGGTTTGGTGGCATGCGGAGCGATCACCTCTATCAGCCAATCACACTTTGTAAAGAGGACACCAAAATGTTACCAAGTTCCAAAGTATGAAATAAAGCAATTCTGATCAATGTCAGAAATATACATTACCTCCTCAGGAACTCCAGTTCTTTTAGCTGGGATTGCCTGAATGTACCTTTTAACTACTTCCGGTGTCAGATGACTATAGTTGTTAAAAGCAGTCTGGGAATAAATGATTCCCTGTGTTTAGATATAAAACAGGAACAACATAAAGTACATAAGATTAAATTTTAGCTGTAAAGACATCAAGGCAGTCTACCAACCAATAGAAAAATTAAGTGGTTTAAGTCTAATAGAAAAGTTAACATTTCTAGCATTAAATTTTCTCAATACTGTCAAAGAAATAGAGTCAATCACTAGTATACACATGGATTATCTGAATGCTCCTCTCTTAAAACCAGTCAAGCCTTAATTTAACCTTAGCAATCAAATCAAAGAATACTTGTAAATCAAAGAATACTTCTGATCTATTTTCAAAAGCCAGTCTTTTATAGTATACTTGCATAGTGACAAATACCTCTATCGACAACATAAATGGAGTCCGAAGAGTACAATTTGTTTACCTAGAACATTCACCTACCGGGGCAACACAGTTGAGCCTCACTCCACTTCTGGCCCATTCCAAAGCTAAGGTTTTGGTGAGGCTGCAAACACCTTCTCTGGCAGCTCCACTATGCCTTTAAAAGACAAAATATAAACAATATAATTAGCACTAATTGAACATTTCTCTCATTAACTATACTGACAGGTGTGTCGATGACCTTTCAGAGCCCCACGAGGACATCCTTGTCTTGAGGCTCTGGGTTTTTGAGCCTCTGTCTGAACAATGAGAAAGAACTGAGTCCTCCTGTATTAAAGCCAAAGCACAAGAATTAGTCTTCTGTAGTTGATGACACTCCTGGGGAAGGGGTTTATGGCAACAGAGTTACTTTTGGATTATCTGTCTTCTGGCAGATAAGGGAAGTTCAGAGAAAGTCTCTCCCTGCATTTGCTGTTTTCCAAGTGCCAACAGCTCAAAACAATATGTCAAAGTAGCACTTTGGGGTGGAACGTCCTAAACTCCTATAGTCATATTTTGGGGTGGCATTCTCTGCTAGCCCTCAACTCTCTCTTGCTCATGATGTGCAAACTGGAAGGTGCTCAAATTCGGAGAGTAACTTCTGTCTCAGGTTTTCTACCTCTTTCAATTCTGGTGGTTCCCTCTCTTGGATGGCTACCAGTTTGTTTCTGATGTGTGATGCTTCTTCAGGGGCTCCATGTAACTGCTGAGCCTTTTCTTGAGAGGCAGGACCTCACGTGGTAGCCCTGGGGCCCAAGGGTCTTAGTGCACAAACACCTTAGGCCCTCCTCACAAAAAAGGGCTTTGTTTCTTGTTTACTGGGTCCCATATATTTTAAATTTTTGTGTTCTCATTTTCATTTGTTTCAAGGTACCTTTGATTTCCTCTTGATCTCACTGCTATCCCATTCCTTATTTAGTAACATGTTATTTAGCCTCTATGACTTTGTGTTTTTCAGTTTTTTCCTGTGGTTGATTTCCGGTTGCATACCACCACTATGGTCAGAGAAGATACTTGATATGGCTTCTATCTTCTTAAGTTTATTGAGACTTGTTTTTTTTTTTTTTATTTTTTTAAACATTTTATTTATTTATCTTTAGAGGGGAAGGGAAGGAGTGAGGGAGAGAAACATCAATGTATGGTTGCCTTCTCGTGCGTCCCGTGCCGGAACTGGCCCACAACCCAGGCATGTGCCCTGACTGGGAATCGAACCGTGATCCCTTGGTTCACAGGCCCGTGCTCAATCCACTGAGCTACACCAGCCAGGGTTATTGAGACTTGTTTTGTGTCCTAACAGGTGGCTTATCCTAGAAAATATTCCCTGTGCACTTGAAAAAAATGTATATTCTGCTGCTCTGGGATGAAATGCTCTGAAGATATCAATCCGTCTGTTCTAGCGTGTCATTTAAGGTCACCGTTTCCTTGCTGATCGCGTGTCTGAAAGATTTATCCATTGTTGTCAATGGGGTGTTAAAATCCGCTACCACAACTGTATTACGTCAACCTCTCCCTTTAAGCCCATCAAGATTGGCTTTACATATTTAGGTGCTTTTATGTTAGGTGCGTATGTTTCCCACAGTTATATCCTCTTGTTGGATTGCTCTTTTATCATTATATCCTGTCCTTCCGTGCCTCTTACTTCGCAGCCTGACTGTGAACCAGTTATCTGTTGTAATTTTAGGTCTTGACGAGTAAATGGGTTCTGTGAGTGTCTTGATTACCTCTGCTGTTTTATTACTAATCAAATAAGGACCTTTGAGGTACTTACTGGCATATATTTCAAGATTTCCACTGTAAAAGACTTTTAAATTGATATAGAAAAAAAAATTTGTACCATATTTACTGGGCTTGGATGGAATTATTTTCTAAACTCACTCTTGCTTCTAAAGCTGGGCAACATTTTGTCTACTTGTTACATGCTATCCCATAGAATAACATACTTTACAATTTTCTACAAATGAAGAGAAAATGACTCTCACAGCCGCTAACCTGTCCACTTTCAGGCATTCTAAGCAGGTAAGTTTGTCATCAAACCTGTCACAATTATTAATAAATCTAATCTCCATAAAGATAACATAGGTCTAAAAAATTAATCCCAGTACCACCTGTAGCCCCAAAATACCACAAATTTAGCCAATTCCTGCTATATAAACCAGCTAGATATAAGAGGCCTAAAAACACCTTCAGTTTGGTTTTGTCTAATTCATTTAGCATCACTTTCTCATGAAAACCAGATCAAGATAGAGTCAATGTATTTATCTGTATATACTAAGATCAGATCTACAATATCATCTGTGATAAAACAGCTCCAAGTTTCAAGCTCTCTTTTGGCATTTTTTGCATTTGGCCAAACTAACAGAGGTTGACACAAAATATTCTGCAGCTGTTTACTAATTTGTCTTGTTCTTGGATTTTTCCTCCATTTTGATTCTTTATCCTTTCCCAACAATTTCATGTCCAATTCATCTTCATTTTCTTCACTAGAAATATTTTGCTTGGTATCCAAATCTTCTGAAAGAACTCCACATAATCTTCATCTTCTAAATCACTTTCACTTTCACATTCAACTCTACTATCCTCATCATTGGACTCGAGTAGCATTTGCCAAACTTCTTCAATAGCTCTTGGATTATTGAATCCATAGATTTTACCACCCATTTTCAATGGCCAATTAAAAAAAACACAACACTGACTACAAAGTTTGTGGGGAAAAAAAAAAAATTACACCAACATTGATTTCAGAGTTTGTGGTATCTTTCAGATACAATTTACTGTTGAACATCACACACCCTTATGAAACATGTTATAACCAAAGTCACGACTTAAAAATCATGGCTTAACATTAGTCACATACAAAGGCACAGTAAGTCATGACCTTGAACCTCTGCACCTGATATATGTTAACAATATTTGAGAAAAGAGTTTGTTTGTATCTCTCAGATCAGCCATGACTTTCCCAGGTTTAACATTTCTTGTAATGCTGATTTGGTAGCAACAAACTCTTCTAGCTTTTATTTCGTCTGAGAAGCTCTTTATTTCTCTTTCAGTTTTAAATGATAGCCTCACAGGGTAAAGTATTCTTGGCTGTAATATTTTATCATCACTTTGAGTGTTTCATAGCAATTCTTCTTGGCCTGAAATGTTTCCATTGAGAGATCATATGACAGTCTTCTAGGTAACTAACTGCTTCTCTCTGGTTGTTTTTAAGATTTGTTCTTTTCTTCTCTTTCCCATTTTAATTATGATGTGTCTTGGTGTGGGCCTCTTAGGGTTCACCTTGTTTGGGAGTCTCTGTGTTCCTGGACTGATGTGTCTTTTATCTTCGCCCAGATAGGGAAGTTTCCAGTAATTATTCTTCAAATTATTCTCGATCCCTTGCTGTCTCTCTTCCCCTCCTGGTATCCCTATGATGTGGATGTTATGCTTCACACTGTCCCAACGTTTCCTTAAACTATCCTCATTCTTTTTCATTCTTTTTTCTTTTTGCTGCTGTGATTAGGTGTTTTTTCCTACCTCCTCTTCCAAACCGCTGATTTGATCCTCTGCTTTATACAACCTCTTTTTATTCCTTCCAGTGTATTCTTGATGTAATAAGATATGGTATTCTTCATTTCCAACTTTTTCATGGTTTCTATGCCCCTTTTCATACTGTTGTAGTTCTGGCTAATTTCCTTGAGCAACCTTATAATCATTACTTTTATCTGTATAGCTGATAGGTTGCTTGTCTTCATTTCATTTAGCTCTTTTTCTGGAGATTCCTCCTGTTCTTTCATTTGGGGCCAGTTTCTTTGCATCCCCATTTTGGCTATTTTTTTTCTATTTGTCTCTATGTATTAAATAGATCTTCTTGGACTCCCAGTCTTCATGGGGTGGCTTTATATAGTAAGTGTCCTGTGGGACCTAGTGGTGAAACATCCCTGACCTCCTGAGCTAGGGGCTCTAGGAATGTCCCCTGTGCGGGTTACGTGGGCTGTCCTGTTGTAACTGAGTCTTGATTCCCATTGGCCTGTTCATGGGTGGGACTGACCTTCAGGGTGACTGTGAGGCTCAACCCCAATCACCCAATCATGATGTGCGAGCTGCTGTGCAGATGCTAGCAAGAAGAAGAGGAAGAGGAAGAGGAAGAGGAAGAGGAAGAGGAAGAGGAAGAAGAAGAAGAAGAAGAAGAAGAAGAAGAAGAAGAAGAAGGAAGAAGAAGAAGGAAGAAGAAACTAAAAAAGTCATTAAGTCAAATTTAAAATTAAAAAAATTTTGAAAATATATAAAAATAAAGAAAAATGAAAAAATAAGAACACAGAAAAAAAGAAAAGTAAAGGGAGAAAATAAAGAAATAGAACAGAAAGAAGCTAAAAATTAAAAAAGAAAAAAGCAGAATTTGCCTCAGTAGGGTTTAGTGGCTAATTAGTTTTCCTTTTGGATATGCTGTGTAGATTAAAAGGAGTAAGTTTGGCTCCCTTACCCAGATGTCTGGGCAACTAAGGGAAGCAATCTCCCATAGCCTTGAGAATGGCCTGATAAGTAGTGTTCCCATAGCCTTGAGACTGGGTCTGATAAACTGTTCCCATAGCTTTGAGTGGGCTTGCATGTACAGAATGAAGTTCTGTTGTATAATATCTTGGCACTCTGCTGGCTTTGTGTGCACACAGTATATAAGGGAGTTAGGACTTCCCGCTGTGCAACATGCAGGGACACGCAGCTTGTGGCATGCATGGATTGCACCCTCCCAGAATAAAGGCATATTAAGCATCCCAATGGCTCCGTACACTTTCTCGGTTGGCTTTTACCAGCACTTGGCAAGGGGGCAGGCCAGCAAATGTCCCAAGGCACCAGGGGATCTGCCTCCATCTGCCTCTGCTGGTTGGCTGCCTACTAGGCTCAGTCACTGAAGGGAGAGGTGCCATCCAGACACTGGGAAAGGTGGTGGGTGTGATCTCCCACACCATGGCCACACAACTGAGTCTGTCCCAGATTTTGCTCTAACCTCGGCAAGGCAGAGCCCCTAGTAGTCACATGAGTGAGGCCTACAGACCCCAGAGGTTGGTCTACTAGATGCCTAGAGGGTGTTTCTATTGGACCATCCATGAGGGGGAAGTGCCAGTCAGGTTCACAGGAAACTTGGAGCAGTGGCCCTGCTCCAAGTCACCCACTGAATCTCTCCAGACTTCTACACCCTGGCATAGGCTGCTGACTCCTCAGCCAGGCTTAAGATCCAGCTAGTGGGGAGAGAGGGGTTCCAGAGGGTGGGGTAATTGCTTTCCTCTGGGCTGATGCTGCTCGGAGGAGATTGCTCCTCCCAGGAAAAGTGGCTACTGGGATATCTGAGCGTGACTCAGCACCTGGACCCCCATGGCTGCCCCCCAGAGCCACAATCCCAAAACTCTCCCCAAGCAACTCTAGTCTGTACCACCTTCCGTTGGCCAGCGCCAAGGGTGAGTGGCTGCAAACAAAGTATTGTGCATCTGCCCTTTAAGAGTATGCCTGTGACCTCAACAGACTCCATATCTCCTTGGAAACAGAAATCCTGCTGCTTTTCATAGTGGGCTGCTATGTGCATGCCTGTTCCTGCCTCTGGTGCTCTGGGCTGAGGAGCCTGGCTTGGGGTTTAGGCCTCCACTTCTCAGGGGCAACCACCCAAAGATGAGTAATCCCTCCAGCACCTCAGCCCCTGCCTGCCCATGGGAGTGGGGCCAGCCCTTTTCATATCACTGCCCTTCCTATCAGTCTCACGGCTTCTTCTACAAACGCTTGGTTATAAGATTCTTCTTCAGCAAGTCTGTAGCTGGTTTTTCAGGGTGTGCCTATCAATTTAGTTGTATTTCCAGTTTGGTCCTTGGAGGAGGTGCATTGAAAATCCACCTACTCTGCTACCACCTTGAAACTCATCAGAACTATATTTTTAAAGTACAAATAAGTGAAATGCTAAGTATTGAGGTCACAAGTCATTAAAGGATTAATGATTTTGGTGTATATGAGGTAACCACTTAAAATTCAAATACTGTAACCAGTCAGTATGAAGAATCAACAGTCACTGCTTTCTCACTGTATAACAATATATCTCTGAGCCTCGTTCCACGTTTTGGCTGGAGTGCTCCCAGAGTGAAAGTCTTTGTGGTATAAGTAAATTTCTACTAACTCCTATTTCAGTGATGTATTGATTTACTTTGGCTGTTTCTGAACCTTTGACATACAAGGAAAAAAATATATAAAAATGCTTACGCAGCTCCTGGAAATCCATTTTTACTAAGCATAGTGATATTGACAATAGATCCTCCATGATTTTTCATCCAAGAGTTGTAAACTGCAGGAAACAGACAAATGACCATCATATTAAACAGTTTCCTTTCTTTTCGCTGGCCCCTGTTCCAGAATGCTGCTTTTGTGATAATGTTAAATTTAAATTTTTTAATAAAAAGCCTGGCTTAGGTGCAACTTATATATCATAAAATTCATCTACGTTGTATACAATTTAATAATTTCAAAATATATAGAATTGTGCAGCCATCAACAAAATCCAGTTTTAAAACATTCCCATCACCCCCAAAAAGTTAATTGGTGCCCCTCTGAGCCAAACTCATCCCCTGGCTAATACACATGCTAAACTAGCACATACTAGGGAAGGCCCGCTCTGAACCCCTTCACTGACTTATTTAATCTGTTTTTTTTTTCTAGGTCTTTACATAAGAGCACCCAAGCCTGTATCACAACTGATATAGAGCTTTATATCGCCAGTTAGATAAAAATTAAGCCTGGGAATGTCACAGAGCTGTCCATCCCACGGGCTGCTTGTGGCTCAGAATGGCTAACAACGTCGCCCAACACAAAACTGTAAATTTACTTTAAACAATATGAGACTTCTTTTGTTATCATTAGTGTTGGTGTACTTAAAGTGTGGCCCAAGACAAGTCTTCTTCTTCCAGTGTGACCCAGAGATGCCAAAAGGTTGGACACCCCTGGTACAAGAGTTTTGACTTAGAGATACTAATAATACACAGCCTACCCCATGTTAAAGATCCTTTGGGTCAGAATTATACATGTTCTAGTTATGCATCATAAAAATGTCTTGGAGAGTTTATAAGAAAACCTCTGAGTTAACCCAATGTCAAGAGTTTACTATCACTTGCTTTGGGTAATATAAACATTTCAATGATTGAAACATAATCTGTAATCCAAAGACTATGTCATGCTAATTAGTCATTGAAAGAATGTGGACTTTGTCTGGTATTCTTCCTAAAGACCTTACTGAATTAACAGGTCCTTATAACAGATTTAACAGATTTACCTCTTAAAAACAATGTGTTTCAGTTTTCTTGAGTTTTATGAACAACTTGGTAGCAGTATCTTTGTACACATCCTTAATAATTTTCTCATAATAAATTTCTAAAGATAAAATTATCATATCAAAGGATATCCATATTGTATAAACATTGCCAAATTACTATCCAGAAGTGTAGCCATTTAAAGTCCCGTGCTGTATGGGAGTAACTCAGGGTGGTAAATGTTGACATGGAGCTCCCTCACATTTTCTCTTTCAGGGTTATGTATGATCTTTAAACAAAGACACATTGAATTTGGGGTTACTGATCGACTTGCCTGCTCTGCACATGTAGAAGGTGCCTGACAGGTTGGTTTCAACCACGGCGTGCCATCCCTTGGAAATGATGTGCTCAGCAGGGGCCATGAACTGGCCTCCTCCGTTGTTTACCAAAAAATCAATTCTACCATAAATATCTAAGGTAGATTTGACCAAATTATTTACCTAGAGGAAAACATTAAAAGTAAATTGGTTAATAACCCTAATTTGCTACTTGGACTGATGGTTTGCTCCAGGAGAGCTTAAAATCTCTCACTGTGGATGGTAACTCTGAACACTACCATACCCACAGATCATAAAGCTAAATTTATAATTTTGCTTCCCTCCCTCTCCTTCTCAGAGGGTGACATACTTAATAAATCATTAGAAGAAGAATCTCCTTCACAGGCTCTACTTCTTGTGAATTTCATCTCAGATTGCTAACAGGAAAATCCGAAGCACAGTCAGGTTTAGGAACCACTGTTATAAATTAAAAATGAATAATGATGTAGATATATTTCCATTACCTCCTCTATGTTTCGGATGTTGCATTTTATAGGAGTGATTTGAGATTGGTGGGTGGGAGGCAGGCTGGTCTTCAGTTCATCTGCAGTAGCTTTTAATACATCAAACTTACGGGATGCAATGACCACCTTACAGCCTGAGGAGAACACAGCCAATGAACAAGTAAATATGCTTTCAGTTGTTGCCCAAATTCCACAAAAAATGTTTAGCAAGTATTTCATGTGTTCCTGTAAAAAAGATGAATTAGGGCTTCTGCTTCTGGCCTAGATGGAGTAATAGGAACTGGTTTATTCTCTAGCCCCAAACCACTGAAAACCTGTACAAACTATTACTAAAAACAGGCATTGGACATGAGGCAGCGTTGGATAGTAATCTCAGAGAGTGGACACAAGCACAGTGAGCTCTATGATTATTCCAGATGCTTCCTGGAGAGAGTGATTGGCTGCTGCAAGGAGAAGGCACCTATTCAGAGCCCAGCAGTGTCCTGGGTGGAAGAGATGAAGCTAGAAGTCTGGGGTGGCCAAGATGACTAGATTACACAGGTCATAGAGGAAAAGAGGTACAGAGAGAGAGAACTCCAGAAATCTACAGAGAGCTCTTCAAGTCTTTAGCTACACACAGATCAGAGCATGTTGGTGAGGAAACTCTCTGAGACTGGGGAATAAATGACCCAAAATGAGCAGAGGGAGGACACCCTGACATTCACACAGCACTGGAAATAGTGTTCCCACCTGGAAAAGCCTTTCACGGGGTCATGGGGTGATGTACTCAGAAGGTTACGGCCTCAGTATGTAGTGAAATTAGCCCTAAAGACTATTCAAGTCAATGATTAACATTAAACCATCCTCTTTTTAAAGTACCAAACTGTTTCCAAGTAAATTAACTGCATCATAGAACAAAACTCAAGAATATTTATAAGAATACAGAAAGAACAAGTAACCTACAAGGCAATATCACAATGGGTGGCATGTAACAAAAAACTACCAGGCATGCAAAGGAGCAAAAAATTCAAGCCACAATGAGGAGAAAAGTCAATTATAAAAACATACTCAGAAAGGACACTAGTGATATCATTAAATAAGACACTGATAGAGAAAAAAACTTAAAAGCCAGAGAAAAAGAACACATTAAGTACAGAACAAAACAGACAAAAAAGACAGAATACTTTTTCTCTGAAACAATGCAAGCCAGAAGACAATGGATTGCCTGGAAATTGTTGCTGAATTACCCACCAAAATTGAGGTTCATGCACCTGATGTGCTAGTAGGCCAAAACATTGAGACAGCAGTGCTTGGATATAGAGAGAGGTTTACTTGAATTAGCCAATGTGAATGCACAGGATTTATGTTTCCAAATGACTTGTCTTGGCTCATGCCTCAGATTTTCCTAAATTCTCTCAAACAGCAGCATCTGACCTCAGCATGCCTCCTGCCTACTGCTAAGTGGCCCCAGGCCTGGCACTAGCAGCAGCTAGCCTTGGTTCAGCCTAGCTTGGTGCCAAGCTAGGACTTGCTTGGGCACCTCCAATCCAAGCACAAGTAGCAGACAACTGCAGAATGCTTTATAGCTTATGCTAGGTGGCCCCAGTCAGAGCACAGATCATGGCTGACCTTGACCAGCATCTCCCAGGAGTTCCCAAAGCCTGCACATCTAGTGGACAGCCACAGAATACGCAAGAGCACCACCACCCAACCACCTCCACAAGCAACACTCTCAAGGGGAGGACTCAGTGGGCACCAGAACCTCGCTGAAGTAAACCCTGCTCTGTGGAGTGGACCTCTGCACAGCTGATCCTCCTCAGTGCTCAGAGGTTGGTGGTCAGTGGTCACAGCCAATCCTTGCAACTGATCAGCCTGGGTAAATCCCTCCAATTGACCTGCCAACAGCTATCAAGGCTCAACTACAAGAGGATGGTGTACACAGCCCACATGGTGGGGGGAACCTCAAGTACGCAGCCTAGGTGATAGGAAAAGGCTGCGCCGCTGGACCTACATGACACTTACTATATCAGGCCACTCTTCCAAGCCAGGGAGTCATAGCTGCTCTACCTAATCCATGCAAACAAAAACAGGGAGGCTGCCAGAATGAAGAGACCAAAAAAAAAAAAAAAAAAAAAAAAAAAAAAAAAAAAAAAAAAAAAAAAAAAAAAAAAAAAAAAAAAAAAAAAAAAAAAAAAAAAAAAAAAAAAAAAAAAAAAAAAAAAAAAAAAAAAAAAAAAAAAAAAAAAAAAAAAAAAAAAAAAAAAAAAAAAAAAAAAAAAAAAAA
>PVKU01003672.1:0-86568 GCA_004027475.1 Anoura caudifer | reverse complement strand
GGTCATGGAAACCATAAAAAAGAACCCATCAGAAACGAAGAATACACTAACTGAAATGAATAACAATTCACAGCGAATCAACAGTAGAGTAGATGAAAGTGAGAATCAAATCAGCGATTTGGAATATATGGAAGCAAAAAACACTCAATCAGAACAAGAAGAAACAGAATCCTAAAAACAATAAGGATAATGTAAGGAGCCTCTGGGACAACTTCAAGCGTACCAACATTCACATCATGGGGGTGCTGGAAAGGGAAGAGAGAGAAAACAAAATTGAAAACCTATTTGAAAAAATAATGACAGAAAACTTGGTGAAGAATGTAGACATACAAGTCCAGGAAGCACAGAGACTCCCAAACAAGATGAACCCAAAGAGGAACACACCAAGATACATCATAATTAAAATGGCAAAAGTTAAAGACAGAGAGAGAATCTGAAAAGCAGGAAGAGAAAAGCATTAGTTACCTACAAGGTAGCTCCCATAAGACTGTCAGTTAAGCCCTGGCTGGTGTGGCTCAGTGGATTGAGCACAGGCCTGTGAACCAGGGGATTGCAGTTCGGTTCCCAGTCAGGGCACATGCCTGGGTTGCGGGCCATTTCCCGGCAGGGGATGCACAAGAGGCAACCGTACATTGATATTTCTCTCCCTCTTTCCTTCCCTTCCCCTCTAAAGATAAATAAATAAAATGTTAAAAAAAAACCTTTTAAAAATAAAAAAATTTTTAAAAAAGACTGTCAGTTGATTTTTCAATAGGAACTTTGCAGGCCAGAAGGGACTGGCATGAAATATTCAAAATGATGAAAAGCCAGAACCTACAACCAAGATTACTCTACCCTGCAAAGCTATCATTTAGAATCGAAGGACAGATAAAAAGCTTTCCAGGCAAGGAAGAGCTAAAGGAGTTCACCATCACCACACCAGAGACCACCAGAGCCCCTCACCGTTATCTTGTTCCCCCACATCCATCTCTATGTACTGTAAATGTTCACTGTTAACTATGGTATGTGTACCCACCAATGCAAAAGAAGTAAGTGTCTCTCCATTGTATCTTTTATCTAATCCCAGAGATTTTCCTGCTTTGCTTTCTCCCTGCCTCCCTAATCTATCACCAGTGGATTTCCTGTAACCCTCTATGTCTCCTCCTTTGATTATAATGTAGAAAATAAGGTGCAAAACTGCCATTCTTCAGAGCATTCTCTCAACTCACTGAAGTTTTGCCTTCTGGCAAATTATCATCAGTTTGGCTCAAATAAACTCACAAACATTCTCCACACGTTTGAAAGTTTCTTACATTGAGAGTACTTTCATTTTTTAGTTTCTTATTTCAGTTCATACTATGTGACAGGCATTAGAAACACAATGGTAAGCAAAGGCAGTTTACATGTTCATAAACGGTGTTCAAAACGAAGAGTTTAACCCCAGTAATTCAAATTATTTCCAGAAAAGCTAGCTGTTGTTAACAATTATATAAACTTCCTTTCAGTCTTTTTCTACATATATACTGTATTTTTCATTAACAAGCGAACTGGAAAGCTGTATTTTGTTTAGAATCCTGCTTTTTTCAATTATAAGGGATGCATTTCTCTACAGAAAGTCTTCAATAGCAACATAATATTACACTGTTATTGATTTATTTCCCATGTAATAAATATGTAGCTTATTTCCAATGTGTCCCTGCCCGACACTGCATATACATATCTTTGTATACAAATCTATGCTTGTCTCTGATTATTTCCTTAAGTCCTGAGAGAGAATTTACTAGGTCCTGGAATGGAGCATGAATATTGGTAAAACTTCATAGGATTCTTTTTTTCAGATTGTCCTCTAGGAAGCCTGTAATAATTTGCATTCTTGCCAGCCTTTTCTGCATCATCAACACTGGCATCTTCTTCAATGTTTTAAAATCTTTTTAGAAAAACAATGGGATCTTATTAATGTTTTATTTTGCATTTTATTACCAATAAAGTTGATTGTTTTCTCATTTACTTACTTCCTATTTCTAGTTCTTCCTTTGCCTGGTCCATATCATAGGCCAATTTTTCTACCAGCGTGTTCGATCTTTTCCTTCCTTATTTGTGAGAGCTCTTCATATCATACACTTTCTGTATATTGTAAACGTGTTTCTTATACTTTTAAAATTCCCTTACACTTTTTTTTAAATCAATGCGATTTTACCTTTTCAAGTTTCGCCCACGTCTACCCCTCTTTGCTTTGCAACTCCACCCTTTCCCACCCCACCCTAGTGCCGGCTGGCTCCCAGTCCCAGGTAACACAAGCAGGTGTCTCCACCGCAACCCCCCACCCTCCTCCACTGGCCCAGCCCCACAATCCGGGTCCGCCCGCCTAAGGCCTGTTTACGTACCCAGCTGCAGCAGCTCCGTCGTGATGGCCTTTCCAATGCCCGTGCCGCCGCCGGTGACGATGGCCACTCGATTCTGCAGCAAGCCGGGCGCCAGACAGCTCCTACTCTTGGCCAAAAGACCCATGACCACTTGGCGTCTGAATGCGCTCAGGCCAGGCCAACTTCTGTAATGAGTTACAGGGACCTTGGACGTGGGCAGGCCTAAGCGGCCACGTGACCACCGGGGCCCCGCCCCGCCCCGCCCGCCAAGGCAGCTTTCCATCCTCCGGTCCTCGGAGAGCCGCCTCCCCCGCGACGGCGGCGTCCCCAGCCAGTCGCTGTCCCCGGCACGTGTAGGTGAGACTCCTGGTTCGTTTTTTGTTGTGTGTTGGTTTTTGTTCTTATAATTTAGATGCCAAAGGGTTGTTGGGCTTGGATGGCAGAAGGGAAGCAGACAAAAGGCGGGAGTGTGCGCTATTTTGAAAAATGCAATCCTCAGTGCTATACCTCTCGCGGTTAATTAAAATTAAATCTCCAGGGCATGTGGGGACAGAGAGGCTGCAGCTTGGGAGCCTTGCTGCACCCTTCGGCTTTGGGTGATGCTCTGCCCCCAGATGCTATGTGCGGCAGAAGAGAAGGGGCTGGCTCCACACAGGGGAAGAAATGCGCTTCGAGATCCTTTCCTCCTCCGGAAGGGACCCCGGGGAGGGTCGTGGGGGTGGGGGAGGAGGGCACCGTTGCAATTCTCCAGAGACGCAAGATAACTGCTTTCAAAAATAAACTCGAGTCCATCTCTACCTCATCTCCCTCTCAGGAATGTAGGGAAGAAGCCACATTTACCAGATTCGAGATCTGATCCATTTCATCCAGGCTGCATAAATGGATGAGTATAAAAGAGGAGGTTTCCTTGCAAGCTTCCTGCAAGAACGCATCAATAGGTGAGAGAGAGAGAGAGAGAGAGAGAGAGAGAGAGAGAGAGAGAGAGAGAGAGAGAGAGAGAGAGAGAGAACGAACACGAACCTAGCCACCGGTTCATGTGTTATTCAGGGGAGCGAGTCTGCTGCGGATGGGGGAAGTTCTCATCCGTGTTTGGGTACCCCATCACAGTGACTTATTACTCACATTCTCCTTCCTGTTGTTCATCTTGCGTGGTTCTGTCAACCCACCAGAGTGAGATTACACCTGGAATGGCCTGGGGAGACTGTGCCTAAGCACTGTGAAGATTTGGGACCTGTGTTAGGTGCTGTGGTTGTAACCATCCAGGCGGGATGCTATTTCTGTCCGTTGTCAGAGCACTGTAGTTACCCCTGCTGGGCATTAAAATAATGTAAAAGCAAACAAATGCCCTTATTCTTTGGTTGGGCCTGCCACCTAGTTATTCACAAAGCAAACTGGAAGCGGTTGAGAGTGGAATCAGACATCCTCCTTCCTGTCCTTCCATCCCCTGCGGTTCTCTGACTTCCTTTAAGACATCCTTGTCCCTCAATCTTTGTTGCTGACAGGTTCTAATTGACACTCATTACAAAAGGGAAGAAAGTTCTTCCTCTTTCCATTTGCTAGGTGATCTAGGGATCACTTACATCTACTCTTAAGTCAGTTATGTAGTTATGACTGAATTTTTTAAAATTACACCATCACCTCCATAACAAAGAAATAAATTTATATAGTAAAGTTAAAAGTATTGTTGCAGAAAAGTATAATTCTGGTGCTTTAATCCCAACGACAATTTTTTTTTTTTAACAGGAAGAGAAATACTGATTAGGTTCTGAGGAGTTTCTTATTCCAGAAAATTCCATGCTTTCTTTCTTGGGAAGAAGGAACACTTTAAGTTTCCTTTAAAGATAATTTTATAAAAACACAACTAAATGTGGTTTGTGACAGGGCTGGACCTGTGCATTCACAGAGCTCTGCCGGGGTGTATCCGTGTGGGCTTGGCTGTAGCACAGCCTCCCTGTGGTGGCCAAGGGGACTGAGACAGGGACTCTGCAGTCCTCCGGCGAGAAGGTGACCGGACTGGCTCCAAGCCAGTTTTGACTGCTGAGGATGACGAGCAGCGGTTGCTCAGCAGCAAGGAAGCTGAGGCATGAGCAATCAGAAAGCTAGTTGTCACAGTCCTGAGAGAGCCTGTGATGAAGAGAGATGGGGTCTCTCTGAGAGATCTTTTGTTAAAAATAAAGAGGCATGTCATCTCTGCCTCTGACCTCAGCGGGGGTTTGAAAGTCTGCTAAGCCCCTCAGGCCTGGAGGCCCAGCAGCAGTGCTGCCTCTTGGAGGCTCTTCGTTTCCAGATTTTCACTGGCTTCTGGTTGAGCCATCTCTTCTCAGGGCAGCCGCGTCAGGTCGCGCTGACTGCTCCTTCAGTGAATCAAATGCTGCCCTTCCCTGCACTCTGCATCACTGCTCACTTTGTCCTGGTGAAAAACGCATCGTCGCGGCCATGATCCTTCCACACTCCTACCCTGTCATCCCCCCCCCCCCCCCCCCCCCCCCCCCCCCCCCCCCCCGCACTAACTCCTTTCATCTTCTGAGATTCCCTTGCTCACCCACCTTCTCACCCTCCCCTGCCTCATCTGCCTGGCAACTTCATTTTCTCCCACTGCAAAGCAGCTGCTGGCTCAGACATGTAGGGGGCCTGTGGGATTCTCAGTGTTCAGACTCACAGAATCTCTGTGTGGTGTGGAAGAAATGTCAGTGAGGCCTCTAGTCCCACCCCTCCTTGAAGTATGAGCCCAGCCTGCACAAATAAGACTTTTAACCAATTCACCATATTCAGTCAATATTTATTGGGCACCTGCTGTGTGCCGGGTACTATTCTAGGCATGGGGGATACAGTAGTATAGTGGACAAGATATTTAGGTGTCCCTGCCTTTTGGAGTTTGCATTCCAGCATGTATGTATGTTGGGAGCAGGCGTGGGAGGTGGAAAGCTGCCATGAGAGGTAAGACAATAAGCAAAAAGATCAGACAGTGAAGATCAGATCTTACAATAAGGAGATGCTCACGTGCCTTGTAACCAACTGTCTTTGCAGCCAGGAACTATTTCCTCTGTAGAGATGGTCAGATCCTTCCTAGATGATGAACCTGTCTCAGCATAACAGCCTGTTAGAACCAAGTAGTTTGACGATGACAAGAGAAATGTCACAGGACCACAACATAACAGGTTGCATGCAGCCTGACTGTGCTCACAGCCAAGTCAGAGCAACTAGCTGGCGGCTGGGAGTTTTTAAGCTGCTGTTCCATCATCGTTCCGGTCATTTGACGCTGTCTAAGCCCAGTTCCCTTCATTTTTACATTGGTGAGACTGTCTTTCTGAGAGAGGTTAATGGTAATTTTCAATGGTAAAGTGATAAGCATTGTATTTCCTAGTTGGCCTAGTATATCTAATGATGGTAAATCAAGGTGCTGTTGGGAGAATCTGACCACCCAGGACAGGTAATAGGTGGCCCTGTGGGCAACACATACACAATCAGACAAGAACTGAAAGAATGGCAGGCTGGAACAAGACACAGTTCACTGTAGTGGGAAGTTAACTTGAAAGTGTTGACACTCCACCTTCCCAGCCCCAGTTCAGGTTCCTTGGAAGAGGGAGATATGTTCCTATGCGTCAAAGTGCAAAAAGTCAAATCCTGATTTTTCTCAAAGCGTTGTAGCAGGCCACCCTGATTTGGAAGCTCTATAAGGAAGAGGTGGCAAAATGGCAGCCCATTTGTGTTTTGTAGTGGTTGGTTGTCCACTTGGTGATTTATTTAAATTTGCACTAATTGCAACCATTAAAACCAGGAATTTTCACATGACATTTCAGACATCCCATACCAAAGGGACCTGCGTTTCTCTGTGAAAGCAGTTGACTGAACAGTAGGCATTGGTGGTGGAAGAGAGGGGAACAGTAACTTTCTGTTTAAGATGAGACCTGAGCTCCTGTTTACCATAGCCCCCACCATACCTTATTGTGTCAGGATGTTAAGGCTTGGTGTCGCTGACACTTTGTAGCATTTTTCCAGCCGTGCTTCATGTATGTTACTTGTGTCTCTGCAGTGAGTATAAGGGCAGAGGCTTTAAAGCTTCCTGACTTCTCCACTTACTAAGCTCACAGTTCTGCTGAGTGTATCTAGATGGGTTTGGAGAAGGCACTGGATTAGATGTGCTCCAGTGACCACCTGGGAGCACAGAATTGTGAGCCACCTCCAGAGAAATCATGCCTGATGGTGAGAAGTCTGTGAACCAACAGTAAACCGCCACTGTGGAGGTGAGGGTGGAACTGAGTAACTGACTGGTGGGGGTTAGTGACTGACTGAGTGAGTGAATAACAACTGGCCGGCAGGGAGTGGTAACCGGAGTTTCTGCTGGTGACTTAGCCCAGCAGAGGCACTTGTGCCGTTAAGGGGCACAAATGAGATCGTGGCCACATAATTTGGAGGTTCGGATTCACAGATAATAAAGACCCAAAGGCGAACAGTTAAGCACTTTATTCAGGGAGAGCAAAAAGAAAAGCAAGAATCAAGAGCATATATCACCAGACAGGAAATCACCTACACCCGAACACAGATGCTAGGGAATCCCAAGAGGCAGCAATGGTCAGGGTTCATCTGGGAACAGTTCCGAGCGAAGTGTCCTTCCCTCGGGTGGGATTCCAAAGTCTCACTTTGGGGGCTATGCTTAAATACATTTTAGACAAACATGGCTACATGCCAAGGGCCGTGTGTGATTTTGACAAACTAACTGTTCCCTCTGGGAGAAGGGCCAGTTCTCCCAAGGGAAGAACTAAAGATCAAAAAGTACTAATCTCTTGGGGAGAAGGGCCAGTTCTCCCTGGAAGACAGCACTATATTTTACCTTTTCAATGAAGGTCACACTCAGGCATAAACAGGGAGAATTCTCAATGTCCCTTTAACCCTTCAGCACTATAGCTGGGAAGTGTGCTCATTTGTGGTGTTCCGATTCCCCTTGTGGTACACGGTTGGCCATCTCATCACAAGCAGAGAACAGTCTCTGTCTCAGTCTGTTCAGGCTGCTACAACAAACATACCACGTACTGGGTTGCTTATATAACAGCCATTTTTTTTTTTCTCTCATAGTCTGAAGGCTGAGAGTTCCAAGATCAAGTTGATGGCCCATCTAGTGTCTGGTGAGACCTGATTAATAGATATCATCCTGGTTCATAGGCAGCTGGCTTCTTGCTGTGACCTCACGTGGCAGAGAGAGCAAGAAAGCTCTCAGGAGTCTCTTTAATAAGGGCACTACCGATCTCATTCATGAGTGCTGCACTCTCCTAACTTAATCAACTCCCAAAGACTCTACCTCCTAATGCCATCACATTGGGAGTTCAGATTTCAACATAGGAGTTTTGGAATGATACGAATATTCAATCCATAATAGTATCATATAGTGTATTGAGCTCTCCAGTGGATTCTGGCGAGGCTTGAGCCAGCATCAATGTGGCATCCTTTGTACTGGATAGCCGAGCTTCAGAATTCCTGGCCCACCCAGGAGAATCAAAACTGCTTGAACCACCTGGTATCGGGAATGTTGCTATTTTATGCTCTGATTCAGCAATGAATATTACAACCTCTTATGCCTCAGGGCCGATGAATTGGAACACAACAGAGAGGTTGGGGTATAAAATAACCTAGGACAATGATGCAGACTCCGGCCCTCCAGAGTCTGTGTGTTGTGTACACGGTACACAAATTCACATGGACTACTGAGTCCTATGGAGAAAAAGGAATGGCATGGCCACTCTCTCAAGGGGAGAGCGCCCTGACCCTTGCCTGGACAGGCTTTTATTGGTTTCCAGTCAAATTTCATCAAAGGTTCTCATTATTTTTAGATTTAATTAAATGATTACTTCTTACAGGTAACAAAAAAGGAGAAAAAGTTGCAAATGCGAGGGAACAATAAAAATGATTGATTTGGTTACATTTCGTCCTTGGGACGTCTTAGCACAGACTTCAGAGATATAAATTAAACATCTGTAGTCTTATCTCAGGGTGAGGGAGTTTTAGCAAAAGCAAGTCTCATAGCAGCCTAGGTGCCATGCAGGCCTGATTCCCCACGGGAAAGCCGATCTGCACACCTAGCTGGCTCCTGTGTGCCGCCTCGCATTCAATCGGTTTTCCGGATCAATGCTGGGCTGCATTCGCCATTGCCATGCTGATCGGTTCCCTGTAGGAAATCCCGGTGCATCGGAAAACGTTTCTGTCTGGCTGCCTTAAGAGGCCAAAATAACCCTGGCTTAAAACAAAATAGATAGGTATTTTTTCTCCTATTACAGTCAAAGAAAGAGGGTTTAGGGCTATTCGGATGGCTCTGATTTCTTCTTTCTCATTCCTCTGCCATCTCTATGGGTTTTCTCTTGTCTACATGACTCAAGATGGCTCACCAAGTTCACATTCCAGCCCTGAAGAAGGTGAAAAGAGGAAGGAAGCGTGCAGATGTGGAAGTTGCACACATCACTTTTACTCATATCCCATTGGCCAAGGAGTAGTCTGGATCACACTTACCTGCAAGGGATGCTGGGAAATGTTATCTTTCCCAAGGAAATCATGTGACCAGCTAAAACCCTCCATTATTAAAGAAAAGAATAGATGTAGGTGTAGCACTTAACAGTTGTGTCACACCTGAGCTCATTGATTATAAAGGAGCTTATTAATGTCTCTTTATTAAACTTTTTTCAGTCTCAGTCTTTAACAAAATCAGGCTAATCCTTAGTCGCTACCATGTCACTCCCGTCCTCAAATCATTAATACACTCACTTAAAATAATTTTGAAAACCTACTAGTATGGCACCACTTTGTAGAGCCTTATAGTCCAGTAAAGGAGATGGACAACGAACAAGTAAAATCACAAGTAAAACTTAATTACAAATGTTGATAAGTCTTACACAGGAAATAGGCTGTTAGGACAAGGCATAAGGAAAGGCAGAGCAGGGAACCTGTTTAAGTTTGGGAAAATCTTGGGGGAGCTGACTTGTGAACTGAGACTTAGGGGATGCAAAGGGGATGGCCGTGTGAAGGGGCAGGGGTGGAGCAGCATACCAGCCACACCAGACAGCACTTAAGAAGACTTCAAAAGGGAAAGCATTTGGTGCTCTTGAGGAATACGTAAGCAGCCAGTGTGACTGAGCATTGGAGGCACATATGAGAAAAGTGGTCAAATCCATGTGGATTTCGTTTCATAACAATGGGATGTCTCTCGAGGGTTTTAAGCAGAAAAATGGTGTGATTTTATTAATGTTTTCAAAAGATCTTTCTAACTAGTGAGTGGAGAACTGGTTGGAGGGCAGCAGAAGTAGAAGCCAGAAGAGAAGGAGCATTTTTAAGAACTATGGGTAAGAGAGGATGGCCATTAGACAAAGTGATAACAATGTGGATGGAAAAAGTGGTGGATGAATTTATAGTTATGGAAAGTTGTCTTCAAGAATGGCTTAAAGCCAGTTTTATTAAGCATGAGATTTAGAGCCTGAGTATGTTCTTTAAAACCTATATACCCCTGTAGGATGACTGAGAATCCCAAGCTGATGGTCTGTTGAGGTTATCTGCCGCATCTCATTCATTGGCCATCTGTGGGAGTGGAGATGGAGAATGGGTGAAACCTAACTTCCAGAGAACAGTCCTTTCTCTTCTCTTAATTCTAAAGATTAAGGTCTTGGAAATGGGGGAAATTCTTTTTACCCTCTGTCTTATGGAATCTAAAAGAAGGAGAAATGTTCAGAACCTGTTTCCCAGTTAAAATACTAACAGCATAATAAAGTATCCAAAATTGGGGGAGGTAATGAAGCCTTCCTCTCGTCACAGTTGTTCACATCTTATTTTTAAATAGGCATTTTCCCTTCTCCTCTGTCCTATTGGGTCAACAAATATACACTAAGTATCTACTATATATTGAGCCCTGAGACTTTCCACTGGAGGTGAGGAAGTATAAGGCAGTTCCTGATTTCTAAAATATTGTAACACCCCTCTCTTTACCTCGTAAACAAAAAGAAAAGAAAGAATGTGAAAAGTGTGCAGCCTCTCCACTGGTTTTCCAGCATGTGACAGCACGTATCTCAGGAATCTTCTAGGATTTGGGGCCGGCAAGAACGCAGCAAACAGTTGTCCTTTATAGAACACCAGGGGACATGTGGTTGGCGAAGTTGTGCCATGTCTGGGTGCCTCGCTGAAAGTTACATTCATTCATTTGGGTGTACTTACAACGTATGACTTAGTAGCCAGGAGCCTGGAGTACTTCCTGGTGGTAGCCATCTGAATCTCCATCTCTGGTGGGAGTAAGAGTGGTTCTTAACCCCCATTTGTCCGTAAGGCTTCCTCACCCAATTGTCTTATACTTGGCTAGATTGATGGGGTTTACATAATATTACATGTTTGTGTAAATGACAAACATATTGCAACCCATAAAATTTTATTCACAACAACTCATTCTTATAAAAGTATTTCTGCAGCACTCAAAATGCAGCAATAGAGTATTATGAGAAGTAAAGGGAGGCAAAGACTCCCGTTGAGGGTCATTTCCCAAACTCCTTTCCAACTCACCCCATTCCCTCTTTCCTGATGGCTTTGTTTTCCTATCTTTCAAGTTGAACTCATTGTTGAGACATCTTTGCATAACCTCATTCAGGAAGAAGCTCTGTGATGTGTGGATTGTAAATTTGGTCAAGCAAATTGGGCTCTTCACAAGGTATAACTAGACGTGAGGACTAGGATGGAAGAGTCGGCATCAGTGGGAAGCCAGGGCCAGCTCCCAAGCCCCCACCAGGGCTCTCTGAGGAAGGCTGTGGCTGCTGCCCTCGCCCTGGATGGGGAATCCACACTGGGTAGCAGGAAAAGGAAGAAGAAGGAGTTCCGGCCAGAATCCATCATCATCTACCGGTCAGACAATGAGAAAATGGATGAGGAGCCTGAGGAATCAGAAGGTGGAGACCAGCCTAAAGAGGAGGAAGGAGAGGACTTCCTTGACTACCCTGCTGATGATGGTAAGTGTCTCTCTGGGGCCACTTGCTAAAAGCCATGGGAAGGAAACCAAATGAGGATCCTCCAGAAGACAGAAAGGCATTTGACCATTGACCTGTTTGATCACTGACCTAGTTCTTCTTGTTGATACATTTCTTCTCACAATATTGCAGTCTTCATTCAATGAATTAACAGTATTTATTGAGTATTTATTATGTTCTCTTCTAGGTCATGTGGGGGAGCTCTCCGCCCTTTCAGAACTCCTAGTATACTGAAAGAGACCGATTTATATACAAAAATTAGTAATACAAGTGTACTGTGCTAATTACTTAATACATGTAAGATAAAGAAACAATAGTACATTCAAAGTTGAAAAAAAGAAACATAGTAGTTGACTTTTATAATAATCAGGAAAATGCAAATTATTACAACAGTGAGTTACAGTATTCCCTCACATTTATCATGGCCAAAAATTGGGCAAAATATGATAACATCAACATGAGGAAGTGAACATATGCTCATATATACACCTCACATGGAAGTGGAACCTGCTTTAACTACTTCATAGGGAAAATGGTCAATTTTGACTAAGTTGAAGATTAAAAATATGCATAGCCTATGTCCTGAAAGTTCTCAGTATGTACCCCATGCAATTTATGCCCTTCTGCATAAGGAGGTGTGTGTAAGAATGTCTGTTGCTGCTAATGAAGTTGTGGAGTGTCTGTATTGAGCATCACTGTTCAGAAATAAATGGATAAGGTAGATCTATTTGCGGAGATGGGTTGATCTTAAGACGTGTGCGCACAGTGAACGAGCAACATTTCTGCATGATCTCACACAGTTGACCTTGCACTAAGGGGAAGACAAACAGTGAGGAAGTCAGCAAATAAAAGATAGTTTCAAGTAGTGGTTCGAATTCCCAAGGCCATAAGCCATGGTGATGGGAAGATGAGTGACTTGTGGAGGGTGGGGGGAGGTTGCATGGTCACGCAAGGCCTCTCTGAGGCTGCGATGTTAGAGTGATCTGAATGACATGAAGGAGCAATCCGTGAAAAGACCTTGGGCAGAGCTTTTAGAGGGAGGAGGGCAGCAAAGGCAAAGAACCTAAGGTAGAAACACCATTGCCTGTTTCTGGAATGGAGTTATTTCTATTAGGGAGTGTAGAGGACAAGGGATGGTGAGAGGTCAGAAAGGTAGGCATGGTTGGATCATGTTGAACCGTGGCAGTTGTAGTAAAGAGTTTGGGATTTGTCATAAGTGCAAGGGGATGTCAATGGAGGACTTTTAATTAGGCAAGGAGAGACGTTGTATCATTTATATTTTTTTAAAAAGCACTCTGGCTTCTCTGTAAGAATGGGTTACAAGGGGTAAGTATTGAAGCTGATGAGAGACTGTTGTCTCCTGCTGCCACAATAGCATTAGGAGGAGGGTGACAGCAGGAGAGATAGCTAGAGAAGAGAGGCCGGGTTCACAGTGCAGTCAGGAGCTCGCTGATGGATTAGAGACAGGGAGTGAGAAAAGAGTAAACAGTGACTCCTGACGTTTGGACAGGAACAACCGAGAGGACAGATGCTGGTGTCATTTATTGAGGTGAGGAAGACTGAAACCATTAGGTTCCTGGGGAAGAGTCCAACCCTTCTATCTGGGCAGTCAGACTCCCTGCCACCATCCTGCGCCCTGCTCTTTAGAGGGCTCTGTTCTATTCCTTTTCCAGCCATGGGGCAAGGACCTAGGGAACAACCTAAAGCCTGTACTCTCCCCACCTCCATCACTTGTAGACTACATTTCACATACTGGTACCAAGGACCACAGAATTCCTTATTTCAGTGTCTCTAACCTCACTTCCAGGGTAGCCAAAGGATGGCTGTTCGGTGGTGGTGGTGGTGGTGTGGTAGCAATGTTGTGTGTGTGTGTACAGAGTTTGGACATGAGGACTGGGATATCCACAGGCTTGTGAGGAGGTCCCCTCTCAGAGCAGCACAGAGAAGGGAAGGGGGCTGGGCTGCCCATCAGCATAACACACACACAGCACAATCTTCATATATAGTAGGTGGTACTCATAAGCAAAATTTGCACAATACTTGTAACCTAGAAACAAGATAACTATAAAATGGTGTCTGTAGTAAAGAAGTTCCTCCTATTCCTCCATATCACAGAGATTGTGTCAAAATTGAGGCCCAGAAAAGTAGAGAGAACACAAAAAACAAGTTTAACCTGCTTCACAATTTTATCAGTGTGGATGAGAGTTCCCTGTGGGAGTATCCTACCAGTGGTCACCCTCCTGAGGGACCCACTCAGCCCATCACTGAATCACTGACTCCAGTATCACACCAGATGCTAGTGAGTGGACACTGTGTCATCAGCCCCAGCCTCAAAGACAACACTATGATGGAATGCCCACTCTTCTGATCTTGACTTTACCTCTTTCATGCCCTTCAGGTATGTGGAACATGCCTTTGGACAGCCGCTATGTCACATTAACTGGGACCATCACACGAGGGAAGAAGAAGGGGCAGATGGTGGACATCCATGTCACATTGACAGAGAAGGAGCTGCAGGAATTGACCCAGCCTAAAGAGTCGTTGAAGGAAGCAACACCCGGCAGCAGGAAGATCTGCCAGATGGCAGCAGACCGTGGGCCCCATGTGGTCCTCTGGACGCTGGTCTGCCTGCCTGTGGTTTTTATTCTCTCTTTCATTGTCTCTTTCTACTACGGCACTATCACTTGGTACAACATCTTCCTTGTGTACAATGAGGAGAGGACCTTCTGGCACAAGATATCATGTTGCCCCTGCCTCATTCTCTTCTATCCAGTGCTCATCATGGCCATGGCCTCTTCACTCGGCCTCTATGCTGCTGTGGTTCAGCTCTCGTGGTCCTGGGGAGCATGGTGGCAAGCTGCCCGGGACATGGAGAAAGGCTTCTGTGGCTGGCTTTGCAGCAAGCTGGGTCTGGAGGAGTGTTCTCCTTACAGCATTGTGGAGTTGCTTGAATCTGACAATATCTCAGGCAATCTCTCCACCAAGGACCCCACACAGGAAATAGAAACTTCCACTGTCTAAACTCCCAGCAGCTTACTTCCTCCTCTGGCCCCAGTAGCCTGTATGTCATCTTCCAATTACAGAAGATTCTTTCTTTAAATTATTCCTGCCCCCCCCTTCTCACAGTTCTGGAAAATTCCAGCCCGCAGTGATCTGCTCTACCATCTTGATAGTTCTAAGGGGGCAGGGAACAGAAAAGCAACTTAATGCAAAAGTTGCTCATACAATGGACAAACTCTTCTTCACTCCCTGCCCTAAAACAACCAGTTATCTGGGACAGGGAGCTCAGTTGTATGTATATTATTTCAGGAGCTTGAAGTTGTTACTGGTGCCTGGAATCCAGGGTAGCATGTGACAGGGAGAATTAGGAGGGTCTGGGAGGACCCATAAAATATTAGATAAAGATGCAGTGAAACATTCAGAAAGCAGATGTACCACAGTGTATCAGAAAGTAGAGATTTGTGTATATCACTTAGAGTTATGTAGCTGCATATACTTGATAGCCCCAAATATCAGTGGTTTAAACAAGAGAGAAGTTTCTTCTATAGAAGAAGTCTGGAGACAGACCATCAGGGGACCTGCTGAGTCACTGGGATCCAGGCTTCTTTTATTCCCCTACAATTAGTGAGATGTGACCCCCATCACCCCTTTCTTCAACACCCCAGTGCTGATTACATCTGCTGCCATCTCACTGTTTCTGGCGGAACAGAGGGAGGGGCAAGGAAGCACGTTCTTTGTACTCAAGGACGCTTCCCAGAAGTCCCACTCAACACTTCTTGTATCTCATTGGCCAGACCTTAGTCACATGACCTTGCAAGCAAGAGAGGCTGCAAAATGTAGTCTTTGGGGCAGTTACATGCTAGGCTAAATATTGTGGTTATGTTAATTTAAGAGAAAGGGGGGAAAGAGTAGCTATTTCAGCAGGCAAGGAAGAATCCCAGTAATTATTTTAAATACATTCAGATCCCAAACTGCTAGTATAGCTTTATTTATTTATTTATTTATTTAGGTCTAAATCTTACACAGATTTTATATATAAGTACTAGCTATATATACTATGTATATGCTATACAGAGATGTTAGTGACTCATTTACTTGGCAATGAAATGTAATGTCACGTGGTTTCAGGATTTTTTAGAAGGGAAGAGTAAACAGTTGAGTACGATTATATAATAGTAGCATACCTGTTTTCTCGGGTAGTGAAGGTGGAACTGTAATATTTTATTTACAGATTAAAGACTTTCGAGGGAGGCATTGCATCTGTCACTTACCCCCCTTCCCATCCCCAACAGGGTTCAGTAACCCTAAACAGGAAAAGCAGTTGGCTTTCTGTTGTTTGGTGCAACCTTATTCACTGAGAACTTTCTGGCATTTAACAACAAACACAATCTTTGCTGTGCTGAGAAGACGTCCTGGCTACCAGGGGGTATAAACCAGATGAATTCAGGTGAACTGATTCTGAATTAAAAAAAAAAAAAATCATTCTTGAAGGTATATTTCTAATGTTTTTAAGTTGAATCATCACAGGCCAGCAATTTTTAGAGGTTCGGAGCCTTACAAGAATAGCCGGTACTCATTTCTTATTGGTGTCCCAGAAAGAACTTGAAAGAACTTCGAATCAGACCAGACTGGTCGGGCACGCTCTCCCACAAAAGCCCAGGTGTGTTTGCCTCATGCATGGTGCTGAAATCCATCTTCAGGAGACACCCCACCCCTTTTTAAATAACTACTTTTAGTTTGACAAAATCAAAATTCTGTCCAGAATTCTTGAAGATAAACTTGGTGCTCCCTGGTGCTTTTTGCAGAGATGTGAACAATTGAAAACAAAAATAAAATCTAACTAATGTGCTCACTTTGTCTTTGAGTTTCCCTCAAACTATTGTACTTCGAATGCTACAGTTTGCAGAAAAACGGTGACTATGGTGGCTGTCCTACACAGTATAATGCTCTTAATCTGAATATGTCTTTTTCCATGTACCACTACTTTATGGAGATTCTGTTTAGGTGCACTGTTTCCCCAGTTGCATATTTACTTAAGCCTACATTTGGAAGTTGCAAACACTTTGTCACATTTTTGGGGGGGTAGGGAAATCAATGGTCCAAGACCCAAAATAGTTATAATTAGGACAAAAGTAAGAGGACATAGTTGAATGGAAGCAGGTGAGATGAGGATGAGGCCCAAGGAACACGTCGATGGCCCTCACTTTAGCTGGGATCGCCACCTAGTGGCTTATGAAAGAATGTCATTCAAAGGGGCTCTATCTAATAAGGTTCTTAAAAGCCTAGACTAGAAGGAAAATTAAACCAGATTTTAATCTGGTTTAAATGTCTTTGGAGCCTTACAAGAATAGCTGGTATTCATGCCTCCCATGCCTCTGGGAGGCGTGGCTTATGGGGGGAACCCAAATAACGATGCCATTCTCTTTTCTTCATCCCATCTGTTTTCGTCATATGCTACTAGGGCTCCCACGCATCTCTATCCAAAATGCTCCTTTTCCTCTACCAGCCATAGCCCATTAACCTCTTGTCCTCCCTCTTTCCACCCAACCCCATATCATACGAATCCAAACACATCCTGAACTGACAGGGAGAAATGGAATGAACAAAGCCAGAATGCTTTTGTTATGGAGGAAGAAGGGGATAGCCATGCATGGTGTCGCCCTAATAATATTTGCCTCTTCGCCCTTGACTAATGAAGGCCTTAGTCACTAATCTGGCACTAATGAAGTGCCAGAGGAAGCAGTGCTTACAAGTTTATTTCCATTCTCGGCATCACAACTGCCTAGCTGCCGGGAAGTAGGTGAGTGGGTGATTCTAAAGACTCCCCTAAGGATGTCTAGGGTGCAACACAGGTACTAGAATCTCTTTAATTTCTTCTACGAAACAAACCTGTACTGGAGGGTGTGTGGGTGTGAGAGAGGGGAGAAGGGAGAGAGAAGAAAAAAAAAAGGGAAAGAGGAGGAGGAAAAAGGCAATAAAGGAGAGGCTACATGGGAGATAAAATTATGGACACAAACCATGTAAATTTTCAGCATTGTGAGTCTCCAGTAATTCTATACTGTGTCATATGAAAAGTTTTTAAAATAATATTTGGGTTTTCCAAGAACTCCTTGAATTTGAATCAAAAGCTTAAACCAGTTCCTGGGCTCCAAGAGCCTAGTCCGAAAATGTCTGACTCTCTTGCCTTCGGTGCATTTGTAACTTCAGTTCCCTCAGGGGCATCTTTCCAGCTTTAGTGTCTGCTTTTCCAGGGGCTGCAGGCTGGACGGTTTCCCTTTAAAGGGGCACTCTAATTGACAGCCGCCACTTCTAGAACACACATCTCCCCTTCTCCCTTCCAAGCTACCGACACTGGTAACTACTGGGGAGATCCTTAGCAGGTGCTGTTTCATGCCTCAAGGCCTCTACATATCCCATTTCTTCTCCGAAGAATGTCCTCATTTTTAATTGCAGGTGAAATGAGTATTCCTTTAGGAGTTGGTTCCAAAGTCATCGCATCTGTGAAGTCTTTCATTACCACCACCCCCCTTTTAGAAAAAAACCCAAGCTTTTAGAAAAGTGACTTTCTGAATTCACTCAAGGAAATCTAACGCGAGAGCTCTGACAAAAACGCTGTAGGTGTGATTCTCCTTGACAGAAGAGGGAAGTGAACCATTCGGATAAGTGAATTGTATTTATCTAGTGATAGAGTCTTGGGCAACTCAAAAACCACAAGCGTTTCCGCTCCAGGGCTGCGCGCTGGAAACCTGCACATGCTCAGAGCGTCTGCGCGCAGTTTCCCCGCCCCTCGCAGGCTCCGCGGGAAGCGGCTCTTCCTAGGACTCCCTGCCTCCGAGTCCGCTGGAACTGAGTTACGGCGTCGCAGTTTCCCACCCGGAAGAAGCACCCGAGGCGCCTGTGGCAGCGGCAACATGGCGCGGTCCGGGAATAAGGTAGGAGGGGGCGTGGGCTAGTACCTTGCGGGTGCCGAGGGTGGAGGGTGTGGTTTAGGAGCAGGAATCTTGCGATGATGGCAGTTCTCGGGAAAGAACAGAAATCATGGTGGGCCACAGGCTAGACAAGGAGGGCCTGGACCGAGGGGGTGCGCTGTGAGAAAAGCTGGGGATTTGAATTTGATCCTCGCCTATTCCCTACCCGTCTCTGCCATCTCACCCTCTCACTTCGTCTCCATCCCCTCCTTACCCCACCTCCCTACCCAGTCCGTCACCCTGCAACCATTTCTCCATTACTTCTGAGCCTGGGTTTTTTAAATCTATATGAGCATGGAAGTTAGCTATGGTAAGCATCTACCCCACAGACCTGTAAAACTTCGGTAAGCAAAATAACTTGAATGTGAAGTGCCATATTCTTATCTCTATTATAATATTTCACATCGATGAAAGCTTACTCTGTGCGGGGCACAGATCTAAATGCTTTATGTCTCATTTAATCTTAACAGGCCCATGAAGTGAAAACTAATATCCCCAGGTTACAGGTGGGAAACCGAAGCATGAAGAATGTGAAGTGATTAGCCCAGGTCATTCAGTCCATAAGTAAAGAAACTCAGATTTGACCCCAGGAGGTCTAGTTTCAGAGCCCTAGAGAATTTCTTTGTTGCTAGGAATCTCTGACCTTCAGTGTCCCCAGTTAACAACAGATGTTAAAATGATTTCTTCAATATAGGTAGAGAGGGGTAGTGTCTGGAAGGGTCAATAGAAGGAGGTGTGTTCCAGGGAGTTGCCCACCCACCCAAAGGCAAGGCCCCATGATAGGCATCAGATATGCAGATAAACAAGATAGGAGTTTCAGCAACTAATCTTTAGTTGCCTCAGTTTTCCGTTGGGACATGTTGATTAAAATAATTATGAACACATGTTGCCGCCCACCTGTTTTGTACCTCCTTTTTCAACTGCTGAAAACTTTTCAGCTTTAGTAGAGCAGCTATTGGTGGCAGGTGGGCCTGCAGCCACACTCTGACAGCCTGTTGCTTTGGTGATAAATGGACCGAGTTGCCACGCTGCCCAATTTGTCTTGCCTGGTTTTCTTACTGCTGCCAGAAAGGGACTTGAAATATTAGAAAGACTGTTCTGTTTCCTTACAAGAAGTTCTGTATTGTGAAACCCTTTGTTGATATTTTTTGGATACCTGATTCTTAGCAAAAGGCTTCAAATTTTCTCATTTAGAAGTACGCAGTTTTGCCCTGGCTGGTATAGCTCAGTGGATTGAGCGCGGGCTGTGAACCAAAGGGTCACTGGTTCGATTTCCAGTCAGGGCACATGCCTGGGTTGTGGACCAGGTCCCCAGCTGGGGGCATGAAGAGGCAACCACACATTGATGTTTCTCTCCCTCTCTTTCTCCTTCCCCTCTCTAAAAAATAAATAAATATATTTTTTTTAAAAGTATGCAGTTTTTGTGAATGTGTTTGAAATAAATGCAGCAACATATTTTGGGACTCTTACATTTTTTTAAGATTCTTATGCTCAACAAAATGAAACTGTAGGATGTAAATTTTATTATTCTCAGAGGAATTTTGTAGCTTATTCTCACCTTTTCTCCAAACATTCTGTTTTCCCCTCCAGAAACCTCTTAATGTTAATGCATTAAGTTTAATTCTTTGTAAACTAGGGAAAAACTTAAATAGTCTTTCTTTTTCATGTGTTGCCTGAGATATAACCAAATTTAGAAATCATGTACTGTGTAACTTCCCTGATAGGACCTCATCCAGCTTTTTCAAACACTTCTAGGGTCAGGGGATCAATGCTTCAGAAAACTGGTTCTTTTACTAATCGCTTCTAAAAAAATTTTTCTCTTTGTATGGAGTCAAACCAATCTTGTAACTTATTATCTCTCTCAAAGACCGATCCTTATATTACACAGCTCTCAGATATTTGGGAGGAACTATGATGTTCCCCTAAATCTTCTCATCTGGCTTAAATATCCATTTTTTTTTTCAAACTGTTCCTCACATCACATGTTCTTGAGATCCTTCTATAACTTTCAAGTTTCTCATTTCATGTTTTTTTTAAGATTTTATTTATTTTTAGAGAGAGGGAAAAGGAGGGAGAAAGGGAGTGAAACATCATTGTGTGGTTGGCTGTAGCGCACCCCCTATTGGGGACATGACCTGCCACCCAGGCATGTGCCCTGACTGGGGATCAAACCCTCAACGCTTTGGTTTGCAGGCCTGTGCTCAATCCACTGAGCCACACCAGCCAGGGCCTTCATATTCAGTTTTAATAATCTTTCTTACAAGATGTGATGCTCAGAACTGCTCACAGTTTGTCAAATGTGGTCTGATCAGTACAAAGCACAGGTGAGACTATCAGTGTCAAAGAATGTTAACTCTGGAGAAGACCTTAGATCTCATTTAGTCCAACAACTGCTTTCTGCCTCCATGAATTAACAGTGAGGTTAAGTGACATCCCCAAGGACTCAGAACTAACATAATAAAGATGGGTTCGGATCTCAGGTCTCTAGATTGCTAATCCAGTTTTGTTTCTTTTTACCATAAGACCTTTCTTTTCCTTTCTTGAGTTCAATAAGCCATTGACACAACTTAAAATATTTTGGAGGATGGAATGAGATAGGTGTGGGGAATGTAGTTCTGTGGCCATGTCATACTAGTGACTCATTTTATAATCCACTTTGAAATTATTAGTTGCTATTGGATCAGGTCTCCTCCAAGTCATATTCAGTTAACTTTTGGATGCCAAATATAGAATTTTACATGTATCTTTTTAATAGAATAGTTTATATTTTCCCTGTTTCCTATGTACATGATTATTACCTGATGAACAGGTGTCTTTATTTACATTGTCCCCTCTGACTGCAGCTCCCCTTGTTCACATAACTGACTCCTACTCATTCTTTAAGACTCACCCGAGTTTCTTATCCCCCTATATCTTCTCCACCAGTCTTGGGTAGGTGCCCTTTGCGTGTGCCCTTCTAGTGCTCACCACATACCTCTGTCGTGGGACATTTTTGCTGGTATTATTTGTTTATGTGGTTCTTCTCCCCCTTCTAGAACAGATTTGGTGTCTTGGTCTTCATTTTAGATTTCCAGTTGCTAAAGCAGTTCACAATGTGGGGTGTCATTAGCATACATAGATTATAGCAGTCACCTATTGCCACATACAGATTTTAGTAGTCACCTATTGTTATGAAAATGCTTTATAACAAACCAGACCCCAAATCAGTGGCTTACAATAGAAGCATCTGGTCTCGTGCTTGTGGGTCTATAGATCAACTGCAGTTGTCAGGTGTATTTTAGGCTCAGCTGGGCTGGACTTAGCTCCAGCTTGCAGGCTGTTTGCAGATCTGCTTCCCCTGGGTGTATTCTTGGGCCCAGGCCAAAGGAGAAGCACCTGCTTGGAGCAAACTCCTGCCTGGCAGATACTTTCTAGCTTTTAGAAAATATTAGGACTATTTAAAGTTTCTCCATAGTAAAAATTTGTATGTCTTACACATGTTCTCCAAATAGAACACGTTCCCTCTGTTTATCATGCTTCCCCTAAATATCAGTACAGGTTTTCTAGATGAAATAAACACAGGAAACATCTCTTTTCTTTCTTTTTTATGACCGTTGTTCACGGTTTTAAAATACTCTTTGGGCCTTTGTTTCCAGGCAGCTGTTGTGCTGTGTATGGATGTGGGCTTTACCATGAGTAACTCCTTTCCTGGTGAAGAATCCCCATTTGAACAAGCAAAGAAGGTGATGACCATGTTTGTGCAGCGACAGGTAAGTGTCAGGTTGGTCTTGAGCTTGAAACTCATGTTCTAACTGCTTGTAATGCAAGATGTCCAGCCTCAGTGTTTGGGAGCCTGAGGAGTTTTCTTACATACGCTCCCATGCAAGTGCAGCTCTCATTAGAGCCTGATGCATTTTTCTTCTCTTGTTTTTGGCCCCTCCACTGGATATTGCAGTTTTTACCGGAAACAAGAGGCAATGCCAAGTCATGTCTGAAAGTACAGTCTCCAGAGCCAGATGGCCTGGGTTTGGGTCCTTGCTCTGCCATGTCGTTTACTGAGCTCATGCTCTTAAAAAGTCCTTCAGTTACTTTGTGCCTATCCTAGTTACCATTTGCTGGTAACATACTGCCCCGGAAGTTCATATCTTTTTTTAAAATTTTTATTTATTTATCTTTTAGAGGGGAAGGGAAGGAGAGAGGGAGAGAGGGAGAGAAACATCAATGTATGGTTGCCTCTCGTGCATCCCTTGCCGGGAACTGACCTACAACCCAGGCATGTGCCCTGACTGGGAATCGAACCACGATCCTTTGGTTCACAGGCCTGCGCTCAATCCACTGAGCTACACCGGCCAGGGCAGAAGTTCATATCTTAAATGACATCTTTTTTAAAAACATCTCTCAAGGTTCTGTGAGATGACTGGGTGGCTCAGATGGGTGATTCTCTCTTCAGGCCTTTTGGACAGGTGCACTCGGATGGTCACTGGCTCTGAGTCATCTGAAAGCTAACCTGAGCCAGATGTTCAAGGTGGCTCAGTCCCACGGCTGGTAATTATGTCTTCTGGTGGCCATGAACTCAGTAGGGGCTGTCCATCAGAACCCTTAGACGTGGTTGCTCCATGTAGCTTGGGAATCTCACAGTGCACCTCCTGGTTCTAAAAAGCAATATCCCAAGAGTTCGTATTCTAAGAGACCTGCCTATGTGGCTTTTTATGGCCTAGCTTTAGAAATGTCAGAAAGTCATGTCTACTGCTCTCTGTCAGTCAAGCAAGTCACTGAAGCCGGCTTACATTCAAAGTGGGGAGGGGGTGAACTAGACTCTTCCGCTGATTTCTGCTCTTTCTGCCTGGTGTGACCTCTAAGTCCATGAAGCTCTGCTTCATTTCCTGGGCACGGCTGCTCCTTCTGGACACCTCTGCAGTTTCTTGTGGGTATCACCCCTTCCGCTGGGCACTGCGACCTCCCACCTGTCATCCTAGATTGTAACAAATTCTAATCACCTGAAGTCCCCCGTGTGTCAAGATCAGAATGCCTCTAATCCCGTTATTGGTTATATTATTTGTGTTGTATTCAAGCAGTGCTGCTGTGCCCCAGGGTAGTATGGATTTTCTTTAAAAGAGAAACAGTGCATTTAGGCTCTGTTTCTTTTCTGGCTCTGCTCCTTCCATGGAGTCTGAGTGAATTGGAAAGCTGGGAGGCAAAACCTGGGGCTGGTCTCTGGCTGCAGTCAGCATTTCCTTCCCTCTCCTGAGGGTTTGCTTCTGAGCAAGATTACCCCTCCTGGAGATCGATTCTTGTCCAGGAGGCAGAGAGAATTCTGGCTGGCTTGTCCCGCCGGTGTGCTGGACATGTTTGAACCCCAGCACCCGGGCAGTTTCTCCATATACAACTAGGGATTCTAACTGGAGCCGGTAAGAGTTTCACAGGCCAAACAAAAAATGGGGAACGACAGAATTTCACCCTTTCCCCATGTAGCATGCTCCCCATTGATGCAAAAGGCGCACCCAGTAGGTGGGAACAGGACTGCCTGTCGTGTCAGATACTGTTTTTGCTTGTTTATGAAATCATTCATAAAAAAGGCATATGCAGACAGTAATATAATGAAAATCTATTTTCCCATTGTTTAGCAATATATAATTCTAAGGCATTGCCATATTTGTTTAATTTTTTCTTTTTTCTTAAAAAATGAGATATTACAGAGAAATGGGAAGCCCCTTGTGTATCTCTTTTCCTCAGAATTTGCTGTTATCACTGTGCATATTTTATACTTTTGGTTATAAGTATATTCATAAGTAATATTTAATATTGTATGAATCTCTCAAAAATATATATGATATTATATGGTACATGTAATTTTGCATCTTATTTTTTTCTCAACCTTATGTATTTGAGATTTATTCCTGTTGATAAACATCGTACAAATTTATTTATTTTTTTTACTGGGTGCTAATATTCCATTTTATAAATATTCTCCAATGTGTTTTTGCATTCTTCTGTTGATGGATAGCTTGTTTGTTTCCAGTTTTGCCCTGTTTGTCATAAGCAGTGCCAAGTGAACTTTCTGGCTCATTGTGTGCTTATGTACACGTGTAAGAATTTCTCTACAGTGTATATACCCGTAAGTGCAACTCCTGGGCTTTAGGATGTGAACTAGCAAAAAACCTTTTAATCTCTGGAAAATCTAAACCTTGGATAGTCGTTCCAGAAAGAAAGACTAAAATCTTTCAAATAATTGGTAGTTTTTATTGAAAATTAGAGTCTGATTTTGCTAGAATTGTTCAAAAACAGTTACCACCCTACTATTCACCCACCCTACATTGTGCTGAAATGAAGGGTGGGGCCTATAGTCCGTGAAATAGTCTGCTAGAACCTAGGAACTGTCATTGTCCCAAGGGCCATCCAGCCCAATATTCTATTGTTGACGGTGGCAGCAGGAACCTGCCAGGGAGCTCTGGTTATCTCAGTCCCTGAGGGATAGTATCTAATGGCTTCCAGGTGGTACTATGTGGTTTTCAGCCTTCTAACGTTCTTCTAGGTGTTCGCTGAGAGCAAGGATGAAGTTGCATTAGTCCTTTTTGGTACAGACGGCACTGAGAATGCCCTTGCTTGCGAGGATCAGTACCGGAACATTACAGTGCACAGACACCTGATGCTGCCAGATTTCAACTTGCTGGAGGACATTGAAAGCAAAATCCAACCAGGTTCTCAACAAGCTGACTGTATCCTTTTTCAGCCAAAGAAGACTCTTAAGAAATTTTCTTTAATCTGAGGAATGATGATCTAGTTTGGTGAAGTTCTCTTAAGAATCTCAGCTCTGACTGTGGACATTTTTGGCTCTGAGGACGTGGAGATGATGGGTGTTAGGATTTAACAGGGAATTAATCAGGTTGGCCTGGGTTCCTGGATTCCAGGTCCTGCAGAATAGAATCTTGCCCCTTCTTTGCACTAGTGATATTGAGAGGATGGGAGGCATAGAAAGGGGAAGGTACCAGGGGGTACACATCATATGTATTGATGATGTGTAAAGGGTTTGGTGGTGGTGATGGTCGGAAATGTTTGAATGTAGAGAAGATATTTCTAGAAGGGGACAGCATTAGCATTCTCCATGCTTTCCTGGTTGGAGGATATTTTTGTGCCAAATCAGACTGATAGCCAACCTGTGAGATTTCTAGTTTCTTCCACAGGTGCCCTGATTTAAAGGGGTTACTCTTATTTTTCTAAACAGTAGTGCCGTCTCTGATCACTAGGAGGTTCTGCTGTGCTGGGAGCAATTTATAAACACTGCATAATGGATCACTTCGTATTTAAGAATGAACTGTTAATCACAAAAAAATGGATTCTGGTCATTGTAAAATGGCATCATAATTTTTGGTTAAATGAATGCAATTTGTTAGATTACCTTTTGTTTTATTTAATTTTCCTGGTTATTATATGTTCCAGGGTATATACTTTGATATGTAGCGTATATGAATATATGTTAGTGAAATAAACTTTGGAAGATGGGCCATTGGACAAGCACTTTTAAATCACCACATAGGCAGCACAGTGTCCGCAGTTTCCAGCACTGTGGACCTCACTGGAGGAAAGCTGCGCATTCTTGGGATGGAGGGATGGTTTGCTGGTATCTTCTGCCCTTAACTAGCTGAGTTGTGGATGCACTCATCGTGTGCATGGATGTGATTCAGAAAGAAACTGTGTAAGTGTCTCGGCTGAAGGGAGTTGGAAGTGAGCCGTTCTGCAGAAACTGTATGGGTTGGCCCTCAGTGCACCACGTGATTCCGTGTTAAGTGTGGTTAAAGAAACGTTTGGTAGAATTCAGTGATTTAGTTCAATGTCTCATAAAAGTTTTGAAAAAGGAAAGGATGTACTGAGTGGGAATTTCTCTGGGAGGAATAAATGTTAGTTTTCAGATTCCTTCCTATTTGATTTAAGCTAATTACGAGGAGTTTTTAAAAGGAATTTTAAAAAATACTAAGTCATATGATCCACATGGTATTGAAATTAGATGTATGGTAACTCCGGCCAGCTCCTAATCCATTACTTTTTAATTACTGTGCCTTTAAAATATGTCTTTGAATAGACACGCAAACGCATCCCTTGACCGTTAAGAAAAAAGACTTGCACAAAAATCTCAGACCTAAATTTGTATTACAATTTTTCAATGTCTTTATATTCTTTGCAAAATTCTGCCTCCAGCCCTGGGAGAGGGATCAGACCAGGGTGTTTGGCAGGTGAACCCTTGCAAAGCTGAAGTCACACCCTGAGAGAGTTGCTTGTTTGCCTTCCACCTGTGTGGAGGCTGGAAAGGAATCCTTTTTAATTGTAACGGCCACATCTTTAACTGAAGTTAGAATTAGGAAATCAGGGACATAATATTTCCATAGTGCACAGAAATTTTTGTAAGACGTTAAAAGTATGAGTTATAACCAGATGATTATGTGTTTGGTAGAAACTTAACTGAGTATCAACAACATGTAGATTTTACATTGTAAATCACATTTGTTAACTGTATCTAGATTCATTCCTTAGTCTCTTTCTGCTTAGTGAACAAGTGCATTTGAATCTATAAGAATTAATTCAGGAGAATGATTTCCTAACGTGATAACTCTCTCTTTTAGAGGGAAGAAGTTTGAGAAGAAGCATATTGAAGTGTTCACTGACCTCAGCAGCCCATTCAGCAAGGATCAGCTGGATATTATAATTCATAACTTGAGGAAATTCAATATCTCCCTGCAGTTCTTGTAAGGCCGTAAGAATAATGTTTGTGGACAAATCCTGTGCTCTCATGATGCAGTGAGTGGGCCCCTTTAGAGAGTGCTTGCTCCCATGAGTCTTTGCTCTGAGTCAGAATCTGTTAGATGACTGACCTAGCAAATGTTCACTGACTACTCTCTGTTCCAGGAACTCTTCTGAGTTTGGTGACGAAGGATGAAAATCACACTGAAACACAGGAATTTAGCTCTTAAACAGCTCTAGACAACTGTATCTTACAGTAGATAACTTTAGGGTAGAGAGGAATGTCAACTTGGGAATCATTTTAAACACATGTAAGGCCTCTTGTTAACTCTTTCAGATCTAAAGGAAACACACACACATATAAAATGTAATTTGCTTGTGTGTATTTAGAGATGGGAATATATTTTACAGTTTGTTGGGGAGAGAGCCCTCCCGATAACTTGAATTTCCCCTTCAGGCATTTCCTTTCTTTATCTTCTGTGAGTTCTTTTCACTATTCTAATCCTTCCTGCTGTGTCTGAAACCTGTTTTTTTCTTGTCCTATTTTTGGTGAAAGCAGAGTGGTAGTATAGCACAGAGATTTTCATCTGGTGTACAACAACGCATGCATGTCTTAAAAATTATTGTGGTACAGCAGTTGAAAATTGCTGGTATGGGATGTTGAATTATTAGGCTTCTGGGGACGCTCATTTTTCAGACTGAGAGCTGTACTAAGAAGCGTCCAGCTCAGAGCCGTACGCCTTTGGCTTCCAAATGCCTGCCACGGCAAATTAAGCCCCTCTCTTGCATGTGTGTACCTCCTGGAACTGCTGAGGGGCATCGCCTTTCTGTAGAAAAATAGTTCAGAATAACTCATCCTACTGATACTTGTTAAAATGGTACTTCACAGGAATTAAGTGCTTTAGAAGTGACACTTCTCTTATAGAGTTAAGGTTTTCTCCGCACTTCAGAAGCCCAGCTCGGCTCCGGTTCCCTGTTCATAATGTCAGGGTGCCTTTATGTGGCTGAAGCACATGGCACTTCTCTCAGTGTCGTTGGAAAGGGCTACTTTATTTTGTATGAGCAATACTGTGAAGCATGCTGGAGAGGGAAACAAACAGCCTTTTCTTCTACTTGCTCATTATTTGACCAGGTGTATTTTATGAAAAGGAGGATGGGAAGTAATGTGCTCCTTCCTGTGCTACAAACCTCCAGCATGCAAAGTAGAGTTTTGGATTTATTGTTTGGTGCTTGCTATGTGTTTATTCCAGCTGGACTAAAAAAATAACAGCAGGTCAAAGAAGCATTGAGTTCCGAGCAGGACTATTCCTTGGACCTAGTTTTTGGATTCTTCTACCGACTACCTAGAAAGTTTATTTCTGGTTTAATGCAGGATAGAAAAACTGTTGTTGTAACTTCCTTTTCCTGGCTAACTTCCTGACTTCATTTTCACGTCATTCTTCCCTTTTTCCTGGTTCATGTTATGGAAACAGCAATAGTTTGATGAAAACTCTGTGTTCCACACCCTGTTTCCTGGAAGCTGTTTATCTGATAGGTAATACAGGACATGCAAATATGTCATGTTAGTTATACATAAAAAAATAAAACCATGAAGCCCTGTTTTAATTATAGCAGATAAAATGGTAGAGAAATCATCTTTAAAACCATTCACGAAGGATGGCCAACATGTCGAGTGAACTGATAAGATTGCCGAATTCAGTTGTTTAGGTTTCCAGGGGCAAAGTGAGGGGGTGCGCTACGCAGAGAGAACGCTGCCCCTTTGATCAGGTGACTGAGTCTTTGCTCCATCACTTGTTAGCCGTGTGGCTTAGGCTGAATTACCTCATCTTTGTAGCTTTAGTTTCATTATGGAAAATAAGAGGTAGAAATCTCTATTCACTTAATATAAGGATTTTGTAAAGTGCCATGTAGGGTATTATCATGAAATGTGTTCGGTTGGCTTATTTTTCAATTTGTGTATTGATTATTGAAGCCCAACCTAGTTTTTGTTTCATTTCAGTCAAACAGCTGTAATGAAACACAAGAACAAATTGGTTTTACACATTTCTAGCAATCATCTGATGTCTGTATAGGAATTCTCGATCTATAATATAATGATTATGGTAACATTATTTGAGTTTTAAGTATTTTTTACACATTCTCTAAACTTTATAATAACCTTGAGGGGTCATTAATTATTTGGCAATTATTTATTTATTTTTGGCTGCCTAGAATATCACCCAGCCTTTTTCTAGAAAGCATGTCTTCCTAAACTTGAACCTAATGGCTTGAATGGCTGACATTTTCTAGATCTGGTCCCCAGGCTATCCGTGATTCCTGTTTTTTTCGTTTTTTTTTTTTTTTTTTTTTTTTTTTTTTTTTTTTTTTTTTTTTTTTTTTTTTTTTTTTTTTTTTTTTTTTTTTTTTTTTAATTCGAGAGCAGAGGGTTAAACACTCAGTTGCTTTCGGGTAGTGGAGTTGGGTAGTGTGAGTTTGGCTGTGTTCAGGGGCAACATGGAGGAAGCCAGTCTGAGAGAGCGAAGCCAGCATCAAAGCAAATGAAGACTAAATATGGGCATAGATGGTGACAGGGTCAGACAATCTGGTGTTTGAGACTAGTCATCCTAAGGTCATACGCAATTCTGCCTTTTCAGTTACGTGGTTATGTAAGCCAATGAATTTCCCATTTTTACCAAATCAGAGAAGCTTTGGCTCCTTGAAACTGATGGAATATTGACTAAAGTAGATTAGTGCCATTTGACAGATGAGAAATTTAAAGCTCAGAAAGGTTGACTGACATGCCCACTTTCTCATTGCTAATGAGTGACAGTCACAGGCTTGGGACCCAGTTTATTATGTGGCTTCAGAGCTTGTCTTCTTAACCACTGCTATCTTTTCCTGACAGTTTGCCTTTCCCAGCTGGCAAGGAAGATGGAACTGGGGATCGAGGAGATGGCAACCTGCACTCAGACCACAGTAGATCCTCCTTTCCTTTAAAAGGAATCACTGAGCAGCAAGAAGAAGGTATTCAGATGGTGAAGAGGTTGATGATGTCTTTAGAAGGTGAAGATGGGCTGGATGAAATTTATTCTTTCAGGTGAGAAGGGAAAATCTTGATTATAATTTTCAATTGTACCTTTATAAATTTCTCTTCTGATCAGAGGGCTTCCTAATGTTTTTCTCTTTCTGGGTTACTCTTGAATTAGTAGTTATTCTTTAAAAAAATTATTTATTCATTTTTAGAGAGAGAGGAAGGGAGGCAGAAAGGGAAAGAAACATTGATAAGGGAGAGAAACATTGATGTGCGAGAGAAACATCCATCGGTTGCTTCTAGCATGCTCCCAACAGGGGACCTGGCCTGCAACCCAGGCATGTGCCCTGCCTGGGAATCAAATCAGCAACCTATTGGTTTGCAGGATGATGCCCAATCCACTGAGCCACACCAGTCAGGACAGCAGTTATTCTTTAATAAATTTTCTGATTTTTCAGTGAAGAAATGGTACACCAGTCTCTAATCTTTTTTTTAGGTTTGTGTGGTTGGCACAAGATTTCTTGTTTATTTCCAGAACTTTGTCAATGAAGTTTGGAAATACATAGATAACACAAAATATTTTACAAGTCAAAGTGTAAAAGGTGAGGTAGAGTATTTCTTTGTACCCAGCTTGGGACACATTTCTTAGGTCCTTTCATATACCTACAAAACACATTCTTAGTTATAAAAAGTGTTGGCAGATCTAGATAGTCAATATCCTCTTCACCTCTGGTTTAGGTTTTAGGAGGCAAGATACTATGATATAGTGACTTTTCAAAAAACTTTTGGTCATAAAATGGTTTGGTCAGGCAAAGCAAAACAGAAACCTCCCCAAATGTAAAGAAATTATGACCTGCTTATTTCATGTGGATTTTGTAAGACAGAATGATTTAAGAAATATGAAATCTTTGAAGTACTATAACAATGAAGCAAACTACTTCTTTCAACCATCCAGTTAAAGACTATGGGAAGCACTCATATGTATGTGTACTTATACTTATGCATGAGACGTTGGTCTTTAGAACTTCCTCTGGAACAGAATCCAAACCTCATGATGGTTTTAGAGGTGACTCACACTTGGACTAGCAATGTCCTATGAGACAGATTGCACCTGGTTCAGACCTGTTCATTCCTCAACAAATCCAAAGGCAAGGTGTACCATGAGCTTCGGGAGTAGGTTGTCAGGTAGAACATCTACTACTCATTGTAGATTATTTCTGAAAATCATAATCTTTTGATGCCTCTTTGTCCATAACTTTGGATAATGTCATGTAATTATCTTTTTCTAGATATATTTTTCATCTGTACCAAGTGGATCAATCAGAGTCTAGACTGTATGCTTTGAATGTGTTTGGTCATTAATTCCTTTGTTCTTTGTTTTAGTGACTACCACAAATTCCAAATATTGCCCATCATCATCTCTGTTGTATTTGATTGGGGGCCAGACAAAAATAGAATTGATCTGGACTTAGGTTCAAATGAAGTAATACTTTACAACACGTTTGATACCCCACAAGTTTCCCCACCCCTCCCCAGTAAGAAACCTAGAGTTTTCTATCTGCTTTACCTTAAGACTAAAATACAGACTGGTAAATAAGTTCATTTGCCCCCTGGAGAGTCTTATTTAACTCTCTCCATTGCACATTATGTGCATGCAGATACACATGCTCTTTATGTAAGAGAATTGGAATTAATAAGAATTGTAGAGCTGTGGGCAGTGATGTTGTAGGGTGGTACCCGCCCAGTGGTATCCTAGGTGGGGGTTCTTATCCACAGGTCTATGGCTTTCAGGGAATTGGGTGAACCCTTCTATTGTGTGCAACCTCATTTGTGAATGTGCTTTTATCATATCCTCAGAATGTCCTTGGTCCTGAAAAAGAAATGTTGAGAACAACTCGTTGAATTGAAAGAAAAGATTGAACAGGGGAAGATAGAGATGTTCATTTTCATCTGTCAGTAAAGTAATTCAGCTGCTTCCTCCTGAGCCAACTCAGTTGGACCCCAGCCCTCCCCCAACTCGGGATTGTCACATTCCTGCCATCCCCTGCTGTTCTCTTTATGATCAACAACAGTTCACACCTCACCCTGCAAGACTAACACATCATTTCATTACTATTACCAGTTTAAAATTGTTGCTTTCATTGTGTGTTTCCCTTTACTTAAGTGAGAGTCTGAGACAACTGTGCGTCTTTAAGAAAATTGAGAGGTCTTCCATTCCTTGGCGCTGTCAGCTGACCATTGGCTCCAATTTGTCTATAGAGATTTTGGCTTATAAATCGGTAAGTGGTTGGTACACATTTTTTTTAAAGAAATGTTACCTGCAGGCAAATATGCTTATATGAGGATCTGACAGTTCGTATGTGAGTTATTTAGTACCATAATTACTGCTTCTGTAACTGCTCTCTCCCTGTTTGTATCAGTTCTGTCTCTCTCCTAGGAAAAGGCAGGCAAGGAGAGGGTGTTTTATGAATTGTTTCTGATGGAGATTGGTTCCCTCCTCTTTCTTTCTGTCCATTGACAATTAATTGTTAATCATGAGTTCCAGGTCTTTCTCTCTCTCCCCCTCTCATTTTTTTTAGAGAAAGAAAATGAAATGCATTAAGTAGTGCTGTTATAGTATCATAGCAGAAATACAGGATATACACCAGAGTTAAGATTGGAGTTTTGAAAACTCAGTTACACCTGATTCCATTATTAATGATCTGGTAGTAACAGTGTCTGTGAAGTATCAAAAAATGTTCACTTGTTACGGTGAAATTACCTTTTTTAACACATGTATGTTTGTACATAATAGCATACCTTCAAAAATGAAGTTACTTTAGCTAATTATTTGTTAAATTCCAATTTGAGCATGTGTTTCTGATCTGTGTCTTCACATGACCCTCTTTACCTTTTTTAATTTAAATGTACAAAATAAATATAAAAGCATTCAAATATACAAAATATACAAAAATATGTGTTTATATAAATTTATATATATATTTATTGTACTGTTTTTTAACATATTCAGGAACTTAATTCCAAAACACACTACAAATCCGTGAAATCTTTGCAGGTTCTTTTTCTCCTTTTTATTATGCGTTGGTTTCCGGTGCAGAGCTTAGCAGTTAGACAATCATACACTTTACAGAGTGTCCCCCTTGATGTTTCCAGTGCCCTAACTGGCACCACACATAGGCACCACAATATTATTGACTGTATCCCTGTGCTTTACTTTCCCATGACTATTTAGTAACTACCAATTTGTGCTTCTCAGCCCTTCACCTCTTTCACCCAGTGCCCAATGATTCCTCCCCATGGCAATCACCAGTTCTCTGTATCTATGAGTCTGTTCCAGTTTTGCTTGCTTGTTTATTTTGTTCTTTAGATTCCATACATAAGTGAGATCATATGGTATTTGTTTTTCTCTACTGATTTACTTCAGTCAGCATAATACCCTTTAGGCCCATCCATGCTATTGCAAATGGTAAGATTTCATTCTTTTTTGTGGCTGAATAATATTCCATTGTGTAAATGCACCATTGCTTTTCTATCCACTCTTCTGTTGATGGGTTCTTGGGTTGCTTCCATAGCTTGGCTATTGTAAATAATGCCACAGTGAACATAATGGTGCATATATTCTTTCAAATTAGTGTTTTGGGTTTCTTTGGATAAATCCCTGTACGTGGAACCACTGAGTCATAAGGCAGGCCCATTTTTAATCCTTTGAGGCAACTCCACACTGTTTCCCACAATGGTTGCACCAGTCTGCATTCCCACCAATAGTACACAAGGGCGCCCTTTTCTCCACATCCTCCCCAACACTTGTCATTTATGGATTTATTGATAATAGTCATTATGACAGGTATGAGGTGTTATCTCACTGTAGTTTTAATTTGCATTTCTCTGATGATTAGTGATGTTGAGCATCTTTTCACATGTCTGTTAGTCTTCTGTATGTCCTCTTTGGAGAAGTATCTATTCAGATCCTCTGCCCATTTTTAATTGGATTGCTTATTTTTTTTTGATGTTAAGTAGTATGAGTTCTTTATACGTTTTGGACATTAAACACTTTTTGGATATATCATTGGCAAATATGTTTTCCCATTTAATAGGTTTTTCCTTCATTTTTTAAAAATATTTTTATTGATCATATTATTACAGTTATCCCAATTTTTCCCCTTTTCTTCCCCTCCATCCAGTACCCCCCACTCCCTCAAGCAATCCCCATACCTTTGTTTGTGTCCATGGGTCACAGATATAAGTTCTTTGGCTTCTCCATTCCCTGTGCTATACTTTACATCCCCATGACTACTGTGCAACTACCAATTTGTACTTCTTAATCCTATCACCTTTTCACCTATTCCCCCAAATCTTCATCCCATTTGGCTGACATCAAATCGTTCTTGGGATCTATGATTCTGTTTTTGTTCTGCTTTTTGCCTCATTTGTTTCTTAGAGTCAATTGTGATAGCTATGTATTTATTGCTATTTTATTGTTCATAATCTTGATCTTCTTTTTCCTAAATAAATCCCTTTAACATTTCATATAATAATGGTTGGGTGATGATGAACTTCTTTAGCTTTTTCTTGTCTGGGAAGCTCTTTATCTGACCTTCGATGCTAAATGATAGCTTTGCTGGATAGAGTAATCTTGGTTGTAGGTTTTTATATTTCATCGCTTTGGATATTCCTTTCTTATCCCTTCTAGCTTGCATTCTTTTCAGAAATCAGCTGGAAGTCTTAGGGAGCTTCCTTGTAGTTAACTCCTGCTTTTCTTTTGCTGCTTTTAAGGTTCTCTCTTTATCTTCAACTGTTGGCATTTTGATTACAATGTGTCTTGTTGTGGGCCTGTTTGTGTCCATATTGTTTGGGATTCTCTGTGCTTCTTGGACTTGTATGTCTATTTTCTTCACCAAATTAGAGAATTTTTCAGGTAGATTTACAATTTCTTGCTCTTTCTTTTGTCCTTCTGACACCCTTATGATACGAATGTTGGGTTGGCTGAAGTTGTCCCAGAGACTCCTTATCCTATCCTCATTTTTTTGGATTCTTTTTCCTTCTTGCTGTTTTGGTTGGTTGTTTTTTTCCTTCCATATGTTCCAAATCATTGATATGATTCTCAGCTTCATCCACTGTACTGTTGATTCCCTGTAAATCAGGGGTGTCAAACTCATTTTCATGGGGGGCCGCATCAGCCTTGCAGTTGCCATCAAAGGGCCGAATGTAATTTCACCTCCTTAACAGTTAAGGAGTAGTTACATTTATACAGTCCTAAAATTATTTCAACCCTTTGAAGGCAACTATGAGGCTGATGTGGCCCCTGGTGAAAATGAGTTTGACATCCCTGCTATAAATTGTTCTTTATTTCAGTTAGTGTATCCATTGTATCTGACTGGATCTTTTTTATGCTGTTGAGGACCTCACTAATTTCCTTGAGTATCCTTATAACAATATTTAAACTCTGCATCTAAAATGGAGAATAATATCTCTATTTTGTTTAGTTCTTTTTCTGGAGTTTTGATCTGTTTTTTCATTTGAGCCATGTTTCTTTGTCTCCTTGTTTTGGAAGCCTCCCTGTGTTTGTTTCTATGTATTAGGTAGAGCCACTATGACTCCCTGTCTTGATAGCATGGTCTAATGTAGTAGATGTCCTGTGAGATCCAGTGACACAGCCTTCCTTGTCACCCAAGCTGGGTACTTGAGGTTCGCTCTCTGTGTGGGCTGATTACATCTTCCTCTTATAGTTGAGCCTTGATTGCTGTTGGCAGGTCAACGGGAGGGATCTACCCAGGCCAGTCAGCTGCAAGGGCTTTCTGTGACCACTGACTACCAACCTCCGCCCCCTGTGGAGGATCAGATGTGCATAGGTCCACTCCAAAGAGCAGGGCTTACTTCAGCAGGGCTCTGGTGCCCACGTGTGTTCTGTCTGGGGCCACTTGCCATAAAATAAAGCAATCTGTAGCTGGCTGCTTCTTGTTCTGGGCTTGGAGGTACCCTAGTGAGGCCAGGCTGTGAACCAAGGCCAGCTGTGGCTAGTGCTGGGCTTCAGGCCACTTAGCAAGGTATAGGGGTGTGCTAAGGCCAGCTTGCTTGTTTGAGAGGCTATGGAAAGATCAGAAGCATGTGCCAAGACAAGTTGTTCATATGGAAAAGCCACTGTAACTGCTCTGGGTGGGCCCATAGTTGGGTGGGGCAGAGTCTCATGGAATCGGGGTGGAGCAAACAGTGTTAAGTGGAGTCTCTAATACGGTGCCTGCTGTGCTCTGTGGGCGAAAGGCTCAGAGGAGGTGCAGTGGCCTCTGCCAGCAGTTTTGTCTTGAAGAAACCTGTCCCCCAGCTCTTGCTCTGATGCCAGACACTTCAGTTCCTCCCCATATGCCACTGGTACCTTTCAAGCTGCTGCCCTGGTCCTGGAGCCTAGGAGGAGTCAGTCTGAGTAAGTTCATGTATAAGCCCTTTAAAACGAACTGCCTGGGGTTCCAACAGTTTCTTTCACCTACTCAATCTCCACTCATTTTTACAGCCAGAAGCCACGGAGACTATCATCCTGGCACTGGAACCCTGGGCTGTGCACCCTCGCTCTCAAGATATCCCTCCCATTTTTTATCCACCACACGTGGACGTAAGACCAGATTGTTTCACATCTCTGTATCTACTTTCCTCCCACAAGTCTGGGTGAATGTGGTTTCCTTTTTAATTCTGTGGTTGCAGGACCCCTATTTCTGCTAGTCTGAGTGGTGGTTGTTCTACAGTTTAGCTGTAATTTTGATGGAGTTGTGTGAGGAGGCAAGCTGTGTTTACCAAGGTTGCCATCTTAGAGATCTCTCCATTTTTTTTTGGTGGTTTCCTTTGATGTGAAAAATTTTGTAGTTTGAGGTAATCCCATTATTTATTTATTTTTTTGTTTCCCTTGCCCAAGAAGATACATCAAAAAAAAATATTGCTAAGAAGAACGACAGAAATTTTACTGCCTATGTTTCCTTCTAGGATTTTTATGGTTTTGAGTCCTATATTTAAGTCTTTTACCCATTTTGAGTTTATTCTTGTATAAGGTGTTAGAAGGTGGTGTACCTTCATCTTTTGCATCTATCTGTCCAGTTTTTTGAGAATCATTTATTGAATAGACTGTCTTTACCCTATTGTATGTTCTTGCCTCCTTTGTCAAATATTAATTAACCATACAGATGTGGGTTTATGTCTGCCATCTTGGAGATCTGTCTCTTCATTTTTACCTTCTTTGGGATCTCTTATCTGTTCCTTTGATCTCTGTATCTGTTTTTATACCTAGTGCTGTGCCATTTGATTACTATAGCCTTGCAGTATAGTTTGATCTTGGATAGTGTGATTCCTCCAACTATTTTTTCCCTCGAGATTGCAGAGGCTATTTGTTTTCTTTTGTGTGTGCGTGTGTGTGTGTGTGTGTGTGTGTGTGTGTGAGAGATTCCATATAAATATTTGGATTATTTTTTCTAGTTCTGTGAAATACATCATTGGTATTTTGACAGAGATTTTGCTGAATCTCTAGATTGCTTTGGGTAGCATGGACATTTTAATGATGTAATTCTTCCTATCCACGAACACAGTGTATACCTCCTTATTTGTATCTTCTTCAATTTCTTCTTTTAGTGCCTTATAGTTTTCTGAGTATAGGTATTTTACTTTCTTGGTTAATTTTATTCCTAGGTATTTTGCAGGGGGAGTGCAATTGTAAATAGGATTGTTTTCTTACTTTTCCCTTTCTGATAGTTCACCGTTGGTGTATAAAAATGCAACTGATTTCTGAATATTAATTTTGTTGCTACTTTACTGACTTAATTTATCAGTTCTAGTAGTATTTTAGTGGAGTCATTAGGGTTCACTATATACAGTATCACATCATCTGCAAATAATGAGAACTTCATTTTTCCAATTTGGATGCCTTTTATTTCTTTCTCTTATCTGATGGCTGTGGCTAGGACTTCCAGTACTATGTTGAATAACAGTGGTAAAAGCAGACATCTCTGACTTATTCCTGATCTTATGGGAAGCACTTATAGTTTTGCCCCAGTGAGTAAAATATTAGCTATGGTTTTATCATGTATGGCCTTTATTATGTTAGGATTTTGCAGTTACTTCTTTCTTTATGGTTCCATCAAGGCCTAGAATAATGTTCCTGGGAATTGAGACTAGTCTCCACTCTTTCTTCTTCTTTCTAGTTTTTTTTGTTTTACTTTTGAATTTTCTTACTGATTTATGACTGCACATAGACTTCTTTCCCTTTCTTTATTGAAAACTGCAGTAACCAGATATATGGACCTCTTTTATTAGATGGTCTGAGAGTTTTATATTGAAAGTGCTTGAATATATACAAATATTAATAAGTATCTGTAGATTACCCTGAGGGAAAGATGAAATGTAGAAGGAATTACTAAAATTTCTACAATAGGCAAGAGCAAACAAAACAGTTCAGTCATATTAATTATTCTGGATATTTTCTGTGGAGTGCATATTAGATTTTCATGTTTTGTTGATTGGAATCCGAGTTTTCTCTGTTTTCTATCTATTTATCTATCTATTAATTAATTGATTTATTTTTTGAAATAAGATGGTACAGGAGAAAGTTAAAACATCTTGGACAGTTGTGGATGCAAGAACCCTAAGAAAGGAAGATATACAAAAAGAAACTGTTTATTGCTTGAATGACGATGATGAAACTGAAGTTCCAAAAGAAGATACTATTCAGGGTATGCCAGTAAGAGTTTCCATTTTTGCCTAAAAGAGATGTTCTTCCAGGTGATATAAGGCAGGCTGGGCTTTGTATTATTATTTGTTTAGGGATATTTCTCTGAGTCTGGAGACACAGCTCTTTGAGGGGACCATGAGACACGAGCTCCTTTTGTTTGTCTGTTGGGTTTGAGGCAGGATAGGTCCCAGCAGTGCACTTGGGTATTCCATCTCTCCGAGTTTTAAGTGTCTCATGGGACAGGGCTCAATACTTGGCTTTGTTTTAAAGTTTGAAATGTGTGAGCTAGGAAAATGCTTGTATCAGTGTGGCTGAGGTAAGTTTTTAAATGTACTCTTTTAATTTATACTTCCATGGTTATTATTTTTCTGAGTGTCAATTTTAGATTATTTTAAAATGCCAGATATGCTCCCTTAAAGTGATTTAGGGGATAAGAAAAGCAATTCATGTTTTTTATATTGCTTTATGTTCACTAGGATCTTTAAAGTTGTCCTTTTTGTATTATACCCATTCGATCTGTATAGTGTGTCTAGATGGCATCTCTATCCAGGCTTAGAAACTAGCTGAGAGTGTGTGAAGGGTCAAGAGCTAATAAAATTAGAAGATACCAAATGGTGGTTAAGTTAGAATCTGGGGTCTTTCTATAGATTTACTGCCAGACTATGTGCTACCCTGCATAGTTTCAGTTTGCAAGCCTTGAAAAAAATGCCTTTCATCTGTGGCACTGTATTGCAGTGTTTGTGGATATTTGTATGTGTTATAGGGCAGTGGAGGGAAATGGTTAAAGGTTGTGGTGGTGGTTATGGTTTCTTTCTTCCTCCTGATGGATTATGTGTAGAATGTAATCAATACCCTACCATCCCTACTAATTCTTTAACTCAATTCAGTAGTATAGTAAAGAACATGAATTTGGTAGTCAGACCTGGGTTATAATTATGGCTCCATCACTTGCAAATCATTTGAATCCATGTGTGGTGACCCACCCTTAGTAGATGGAATAGCATGATGAAAGGCATAAGACCAGAAAAGTAGGGGGCCTTCTCAGTGATACCAAGGAGTCGGTGTTGGTGTATGGGGCATATGCCGGTTAGTACTGGAGTGGGGGAGTATCTAATAGTTAACCTCTATTTTCTCTTTTAATCTTCACAAGCAGGTACTATTGTTATTTTCATTTTATAGATAAGGGAGTTGTAGCTGATAGATTTTCATTCGTGTATTCAAAGTCATACAGCTTTCCTGACCAGTATGGCTCAGTTGGTTGGGAATCGGCCTGCAAAGCAAAAGGTCACCTGTTCAATTCTGGGTCAGGGCACATGCCTAGATTGTGGGTTCAGTCCTTGATTGAGGAACTTATGAAAGTTAGCCAGTAGGTGTTTCTCTCTCATACTGATATTTCTCTCCTTCTCTTTCTCCCTTCCTTCCCCTCTCTCCACAAAATAAATTGAAAAAATAAAAAATAAAACAAAGTCACACAGCTAGCAACTAGCAGAACTTGAACACAGGGTTGTCCTTCAGAGTCTGTGATTTTACATACCATTCTGAATTAAGAAGGACTTTGAACGATAGGCTGAAAAGTTTATCCTTAATTTTGAAAGCAACATGGAGTCATTTATAGTTTTGAGGAGCCAAGTGTCATTGGGAAGATTAATATGACAGCTTGGTGTAGGTTGGATTGGAAGAAGAATAGAATAGAACTGAGGGAGCCAGTTCTTTTAGTTGCAAGCAAAATAGAGCAGTTCTGGTTATCTTAGGCAAAAGAGAAATTTACTGATGGAGCAATACAGGTGGAATTGTTACAAAGGCTTGAGTTCAAAGAGCATAGACATGCAGTTTTTCTGTCTTAAATTTTTTGTAGTTACTTACATACTCCCTTTGCTTGACCTTCACTTTCTACCCCCATATATGTAGAATTCTATTTCTTAGACAGAGGGACTAGTATGTGTGGGTAAAGGAATGTAGTCATATGTTGTAGTCTAGCCTATACTTTTTGCCATGAACAAAAGTTATAGTTATTGATTTACCCTTTCAGAAGATGGGTAAGAAAAACCTAGGACAGTTTTTAGCAGCACAATTGACAATAGCCAAGTGCTGGAAGCCACCCAAGCGCTCATCAGTAAATGAATGGATCAAAAAACTATGGTACATTTACACAATGGAATTCTACACAGCAGAAAGAAATAAGGAGCTCCTACCCTTTGCGACAGCATAGATGGAACTGGAGAGCATTGTGCTAAGTGAAATAAGCCAGGCAATGAAAGATAAATACCATATGATCTCACCATTAACAGGAACCTAATCAACAAAATGAACAAGCCAGAAAAGTAAAGCTAAAGATATTGAAATTGAGAACAGACTGACAGTGAACAGAAGGGAGAGGAGAGGAGATAAAGGGGGGAAAGGGTGAAGGGTTTACAGGAACAATTATAAAGGACACATGGACAACAAGGTGGCGTGGAACTGGGGGAGGGAGGCAGGGAGGGCTGGGGTGGTCGGGAGGTGTGGGGGTAAAAGGCAGAAAACTACTTGAAAAGCAATTTTAAAAAATTGTAAAAATAAATAAACCTAGGACAGTTTTCATTAGAATTTTGAAGTTGTTAATAAATAATTCAAGTAAGGTATCTGATGACAAGGGAGAAACAGCTGGTAACATACAGAGGAGCTCCAATAAGGCTAGCAGCTGATTTCTCAACAAAAAAACTACTAGCTGGAAGGGAATGACACAAAATATTCCAAGTGATGAAAAGCAAAGTCCTGCAACCAAGACTACTCTACCCAGCAAGGCCCTCATTTAAAATGGAAGGCGAAATAAGGAAATTCCCAGACAAAAAAAAGATTAAAAGTGTACATCTCCACCAAACCAGCGTTGCAAAAGATGCTAACGGGACTACTTTAAGAAGATGAAGAAAAAGAGAGGAACACAAGTACAAAGGGGAAAAAATAGCAGTGAATAAGTACCTATCAATATTAACCTTAAATGTAAATGGATTAAATGCTCCAATCAAAAGACATAATATAGCTGAATGGGCAAGAAAATATGACCCACATAATGTTGTCTACAAGAGACCTACCTCAGAACAAAAGATCTTTACAAGCTGAAAATGAAGGGATGGAAAAAATATCCTGAGCAAATGGACATGAAAAAAAAAAAAAAGCTGGGGTAGCAATACTTATATCAGACAAAATAGACTTCAAAACAAAGGCCATGACAAGAGACAAAGAAGGTCACTGCATAAGACTTATGGAGTAGTCCAACAAGAGGATATAACCCTTGTAAACATGTATGCACTCAACTTAGGAGAACCTAAATACGTAAGGAAAATCTTGGGGGACTTCAAGAAAGATATTGACAACAACATAGTCATCATAGGGTATTGTAACACCCCACTGTCAACAATGGATAGATCTTCCAAACAAAGAATCAGCAAGGACATTGTGGTATTGAACAACACTCTAGAGCAAATGGACTTAATCGGTATATACAGAACATCTCACCTCAAAGAAACAAAATTATGTTTGCTTTTCAAATACACATGGAACATTTACAAAATTAGACCTCATAGTGGGACATAAAACAAGCATCAACAAATTCAAGAAAATTGAAGTCATATCAATCATCTTTTCAGATCACAGTGTCTTGAAACTAGAAACCAAGCTCAAGGAAGAAACTCAAAAACATTCAAATACATGGAGACTGAATAACATGTCATTAAATAATGAATGGGTTAACAATGAGATCAAGGAAGAAATCAAAGTATCTGGAAACAAATGAAAATGAACACATAACAATACAATACCTATGGGACACAGTGAAAGCAGTCCTAAGAGGGAAGTTCATAGCAATATAGGCCTACCTAAAGAAGATAGAAAAATCTCAAATAAATGACCTAACTCTACATGTACAAGACCTAGAGGAACAACAACAGACAAAGCCCAGAACAAGTAGATGGAAGGAAATAATCAAGATTAGGGCAGAATTAAATGACATAGAGACTAAAAAAACAATTCAAAGAATCAGTGAATCCAGGAGCTGTTTCTTTGAAAACATAAAGTTGACAAACCTTTGACTAGACTCATCAAGAAAAAAAGAGAGAGGACCTAAATAAATAAAATCAGAAATTAAAGAGAAGTTACAACCAATACCACAGAAATACAAAGGATTGTTAACAAATTACTATGGACAACTATATACCAAGAAATTGGACAATTTGGGAGATATGCATAAATTTCTAGAAACATATAATCTTCCAAAACTGAATCAAGAAGAAGCAGAAAGCCTGAACAGACCAATAACAGCTAGTGAAATAGAAACAGTAATCAAAAAACTCCAGGCACACGAAAGTCCTGGACCAGGTAACTTCACAGGAAAATTTTGCCAAACATTTAAAGAAGTTCTAACTCCTGTCCTTCTCAAACTATTCCAAAAAATTCAAGTAGAGAGAAGACTCTCAAACTCTTTTTATGAGACCAGTATTGTCCTAATTCCCAAACCAGGTAAAGAAACAACAAAGAAAGAAAACTACAAGCCAGTGTCTCTGGTGAACATAGATGCTAAAATCCTCCACAAAATATTGGCAATACAGTAAAAAGATGTATTGATCATACATCATGATCAAGTGGGATTCATCCAAGGGCTGCAAGGATGGTACAGTATTCACAAATCAATAAATAGAATACACCACATTAAAAAAATGAAGGACAGAAATTACATGATCATATCAATTGATGCTGAAAATGCATTTGATAAAGTCAAGCACCTATTTATGATAAAAACACTCAGCAAAGTGAGACTAGAGGGAGCATACCTCAACATAATAAAGGCCATATATAAGAAACCTACTCCCAACATCATACTAAATGGGCAAAAACTGAAAGCTTTCGCCTTAAGGTTAGGTACAGGACAAGGGTGTCTGATTTCACCACTCTTACCGAACATAGTACTGGAAGTTCTAGCCATAGTGATCAGACAAGAATAAGAAATAAAAAGCATTCAGATTGGAAAGGAGGAAGCAGAACTGTCATTATTCGCAGATGACATGATAGAGCACGTAGAAAACCCTATCGTCTCCACCAAAAAACTACTCAACTTAGTTAATAAATGAATTTAGCAAAATAGTGGGATACAAAGTCAATATTCAGAAACTGATGGCATTTTTGTACACCAACAATGAATTATCAGAAAGAGAAACTGGGAAAAAATCTCATTTACAATAGCAACAAGAAAAATAAAGTACCTAGGAATAAATTTATCCAAGGAGGTAAAAGACCTATACTCAGAAAACTATAGAACACTGAAGAAAGAAATTGAGGAAGATACAATTAAATGGAAGCATACACTATGCTCATGGATTGGATGGATTGGAAGAATTACCATCATTAAAATGTAAATACCACCCAAAACAATCTATAGATCAACACAATTCCTATTAAATTACCAGTGGTATATTTCCAGATCTAGAACAAATATTTCAAAAATTTATATAGAACTAAAAAAAGACTCTGAATAGCCTCAGTGATCTTGGGAAAGAAGAACAAAGTAGGAGGGATCACAATGCCTGATATCAAACTATACTACAAGGCTGCTGTAATCAGAAAAGCCTGGTAATGGCATAGGAACAGACACATAGATCAAAGGAACAGAAAAGAGAACCCAGAAATAAACTCATGTCTCTGTGATCAATTAATATTTGACAAAGGAGGCTTGAGCATGCGATGGAGTAAAAATAGCATCTTCAGTAAGTGGTGTTGGGAGAACTAGACTGGCACATGCAGAAAAAATGAAAGACCACCAACTTAAGCCATACACCAAAATAAACTCAAAATGGATAAAAGAACTATAAGTTGTGATACCATAAAAGTTCTAGAGGAAAACATAGGCAGTAAAATTGCAGATATCCCACATAGTAATATTTTTCTGATATATCTCCTAGGACAAGGGAAATAAAGGAAAAAATAAATGGGACTACATCAAATGAAAAAGCTTCTGCACAGCCAAAGAAACCATCATCAGAATGAAAATGATGCTGACCATATGGGAAAACATTTGCCAATGATACCTCGGACAAGAGTTTAATCTCCAAAATACATAAGGAACTCATATAGCTCAACACCAGGTAGACAATCTAATTAAAAATGGACAAAGGACCTGAACAGACACTTCTCCAAGGCGGACGTACAGATGGCCCATACACATTTGAAAAGAAGTTCAATATGACTAACCATCAGAGAGATGCAAATTAAAACCATAATGAGATATCACCTCACACCTGCCAGAATGACCATCATTAATAAAAGAACAGACAAGTTCTGGCGAGGATGTGGCGAAAAGGGAACTGTAGTGCACTGTTGATAGGAATACAGACTGGCACAGCCACTGTGGAAAACAATATGGAATTTCCTCAAAAAATTAAAAACGGAACTGCTGTTTGAGCCAGTGATTCCACTGCTGGGAATGTACCCTAAGAATCCCAAATCACCCGTTCAAAAGAACTTAAGCAGCCCAATGTTCATAGTGCTATTTACAATAGCCAAGCACTGGAAACAGCCTTAAGTGCCCACCAGTAAATGAGTGGATCAAAAAAAAAACATACATTTACACGATGGAATACTATGCCGCAGAAAGAAAGAAGGAACTCCAGCCTTTTGTGACAGTATGTAGGGAACTGGAGAATATTATGCTAATTGAAATAAGCCAGTCAGTGAAAGACAAATACCATGTGATCTCACCTATAAGGGGAATCTGGTGAACAAAATAAACTAATGAGCAAAATAGCACCAGAGGCATAGAAACATGGAACAAACTGACAGGGACAAGAGAGGAGGGAGGAGAAGGATAATGGTGGAAAGAAGGGCAAGGAGCTAGTCAAAAACATGTTTGAATGGTGTGTGGACATGGACAGCAGTGTGGGGATTGACTGTGGGAGCAGAGGGGTGAGCTAGATGGAGGAGGGCAAAGGGGGAGAAATTGGGACAACTATAATGGAATAACAATAAAAAATTTTAAAAAGGTATTTGATGACAGAAAACAAAAAAAAAACATTTGGTTTCCCTATCACTCAAAACTACATGTGTCATTCATTTCCCTGTTGATATTTTGTTGGAATTTTTTAAAAAGATGTATATAATAGTAGAATTTTTAAAAATTAAATATATAACATGAACAGATAGACGGGAACAAACACATACTGATCACAGACTGTGCCTCACACACACAACTTTCTTAGTTTCTTGGAGTAAAGGTGCATGTACATTTTTTTTCTTTTACCAAAAGCCAGAATCTTTGGATTTTGATGATTCTTCTCCCCACAAAATATAAATAAGATTATGTATTGAAAGAGCATGACCTTCCATAGAGCAGAGAGGCCCTGGAACAGGGTGGGAGTTTTTTTTTTAAGAAGCCAAGAGCCTATAATTATGTGAGTAACCTAAGTAATTAGAAAAAATAGACAATCCAATCCCAGAAATAAAATAAGTTTACATGCAGAAAAATATCCAGCTTATCAATTGAATGTTTCTAAATAAAAGAGTTTTGGCTTCTTCCATCGGGCACTTAAATATCTGCAGTATGCCTTTTTGAGAACATTTTGTTTTGAAATTTTCCTATGGGCATTTTTCTCTGGGTCTGCAGGTTTCTGAGTAAATGTGTTCTTGTTATTATGTTTACAAATCATGGTTGTACTTTCGCCATGTTTTATCTTTAGAGGATAACTAGTTCATTGCATTTGCCACACTCTTTCCTCTAGGCTGAATAATCGTTAAGGTAACTAGATTGCAGAGTACCTACTTAAAAAATGTAATTAGATGTTAATCGACTCTATATTATATATATATATTGTTTGTGTAACTGCTGCTTCTTTTTCCCCATTCATCATAAGGGGCAGAAATTTGATATCAGGGAATAGTATACAGAGGGTTGATCTGGGATATGCATGTATTGCCAATGTACGTAGAGGGCTAATTTCACCTCGTAGAAAATGAGGCCCTGTATGCTTAACAGATGCTCTTCTCTCACTCTCTAGGGTTCCGCTATGGGAGTGACATCATTCCTTTCTCTAAAGTGGATCAGGAACAAATGAAATACAAATCGGAGGGGAAGTGCTTCTCTGTTTTGGGATTTTGTAGATCTTCTCAGGTACAGCACTTACTCTACTAATTGTAAACAAAATAAATGAGCTTTTTCTTGTTTTTATTTGAGATGGGGTGATTTTGAAGGTCTTTTTATTTATATGTTTATTTTACTTTTAGTTTTTCTTCAATGTAGTCTGGGAGTTACTGTCACTGTCCTTGATTTTTGAAGGAAAAAACCAAGATGTAGAAAAGTCAGAAGAATAGATTCGTATAAAGTCACTTTTAGCTTTGCTGCCAGAAATAGCTTATAGTAGCCTTAAAGAAACAGTATCTAGTTCTTTGCTACTGTATTACTTTTTCTAAACTGTTATATAGAGTATTTTACAGGAATGAAGGCCTAGCTGGGTTTTGAATGGCCATAGACCTCTTAGAATATCATTGATTTATGCCATTCACCATTCATCTTCATGCTCAGCAAAGAGGTCCAAGATGTGAAACTTGTGCATATGTGATATGTTTTCTGGATAACAATGCAGAGATACACAAAATAGACATGATGGGAAATGCAGGAATTCACTGAAGGCCATAGGGATAGCATGTACTATCCTAGAAAGGGTTTTAAAGATTCCGGGAGATCTTAGATGAAATTGTTCTGAGGTAGGAAACCAAAGGGAATGAATAAGTTATAAAATGTATCTTTTCAGGCTCTGTAGGGATTAAAAAATTTTTGTTGATTCTAGATGAGCTCAATTGAGAATTGTAATAAAAATAAATATTATCCAGTATACTGGGTTTTAACTTCTTTATGTTGCTTAAGCAAATAGTCCCTGTGTAATTGAGCATTAGATTAATTCAGTGGGATTGGGGAGAATGTTTTTCATGATATGCCCAAAATGTTGCACACTTTTTTAAAACTCATAAGCTGAAAATGGGGAGGATTTACGTAAAGCGATGAGATTTGAATGGCGAAAATAAAAACTTTTTGGAAGTTGAGAGTCTCTAACAATTTTCTAACAAATTACACTAAACATGCTTTCTGTAAAAATGAAATTATTCATTTTGAGAGGTATATAAACTTAAAACTTATGGTTGTTAATGGCAGTGCTTTTGAATCTTTTCAGTGAAACAGAACTGTTATTCAGACCTATTTGAAGAGACTGGCTTATTGGGTCTTCTAATTCCAGACAGGCAGAAAAGGTCTGTCCAAAATATCCGCAAGTGTAATTCAGAACTCAAAAAATTGAAATCACCTGTGCCTGGGTGGGAATGGGGGTCTATTTAGTTGAATGGTAAAAAAAAAAGAGTGAGCCAAACAAAAATGTACATTCCCCATTTTTCTAAATTTGTATTAATTTATTGGGCTGACATTGGTTAATAAAGTTACATAGGTTTCAGGTGTACAGTTGTATAGCACATCATCTCTATATTGTGTTGTTCACCACCCAAAGTCAAGGCTCCTTCCATCACCATTTATCCCTCCCTTGCTCTCTTACACTCCGCCACCCCCTTTCCCTCTGGTGGTCACCATGCTGTTGTCTGTGTCTATGAGTTGGTTTTTCTCTTTTTTTGGCTTAATTTCTTCACCTTTTTAAGATTTTTAGTAACTTGAAATTAACTTTTAATTCATGGATTATTTTTCTAAATCAATTTTTTGTTTTCAAGCCCTAAATTATTTTTATCTTGAGTACAATCTCAGACAGGAAGCATGAAGATAATAGCTACTATTTATTGAGTGGCTAAATAAATAAATAGCTACTATTTATTTATTTATTGATGATGGTCCAACCAACTTAGCCACCTGGCCAGGGCTCATGTATTATCCTAACAAATGCATACCCATTGTCTTCAGGGCAGGTGTTTTCCATATCAGCTAAGATAAAGTATAAGCATGCACCTTTTAACAGACTAGTAATTATCTTTAATAAAATTATATGTTTTTTCAAACTCCTTTAAAGTGAATGAAACTAATATTTCTGGGTTGAATTGATATGCAACATTTTGTTATATAAAATAGGAGTTTTGGGTTTGGATATTTTTTCTTTTTTTGAAATGTGAATTTTCTTTTTTAAAATTTTAAAAGTTCTTTCAATTTGTCTTTTTCCAAGTTGTCAGCATTCTGGGTATCTAATTATAGGATGGGTAAGAATTTAGCCAGAACGTCCCCCAAATGTCTGGCTGTCTTTTGAAAAGTCATTTAGGTATCTTAGGAAGAGATATCATTAGTTCTTCTTTAATCAATCAAGAACTATTACAAATTCTAACGGGAGGGCAAATCTATATAAATATAGCAAACTAAAAATATAGGATTATTCCCATATTTCTTCAAATAATGGTTTTCAAATGGGGACTGGTAGTGGAGATGGAGGGTATTTGAATTATGGGCCTCACCCTCACACTTTTGAGACAGTCTTGAGCTACTGTTTCTGTGAAAGTGCTCATAATTTCTCAGCTTTAAAGGCAGGAGGGGAAAAAAACATTTTAGAAGCATTGCCTTATACAGCATGTGGCATAATCTTATAAATAAGCTTCAGGCTCAAGATTACATGGATCAGAGAGAAGTTGATCTTGTTCAGTAGGCGCGGTTGGTTATGATATTGGGAACTCTTCCGTGTTCATTTTCTAGTGTTTAACCTCTCTGCTACTGTGCTAGATGAGTGGCTTAAAAGGGGAAAAAGGACACATAGTATTTATTTTTGCTCTAGTTACCCTTCCTCCAGTCCTGCCCTTCTATTTAGTTCTTTGCACTGTTCTCTTTGCAGTTTTTCATTCCTTTTAGTTTGAAGTCCAAACCACTTACTTTTGCTGATAGGTGACCTGGTCTTTGCTAATCTCACTAATCTCATTTTTCCCTTTACCCTTGCACTGTGCTGCTCCAGATTCAGTTCCCCAGCTGTACTTGCTATGTTTTATGTCACTGTAGACTTATGCATACTGTTTATCCCTGCCCAGGACACTTGTGCCCAGACTTTTTAATCTCAGTTTGTACACGTCCTTTACATCTTAACGTAGGTGTCACCATCTGCAGAAACCTTCCCTGGCCCTTCGTGACCAAACCAGATGCCCTTCTTAACATGCTCTCATAGCACCAAAGTGTGTACTGTATTATATGACTGCACTTTTGTCTTGTAGCACCGTACAGTAGTCCTGCACTGTAGCTAATCTCATATTTACCTATCTTAGCTCCTCAGGTCAATCTATATTGTGTTCGCTATTGTGTTTATAGTGCCCAAAACTATGTTTGATGCATAGTAGGTGCTCAGATATTTATTGTGTTGAATTTAGTTGAACTTCAAGTAATATATTATTTCTAGCACCTGTGAATGTTTTTCAGTAAGAACATTTTGAATAGGATTTCTTAATGTGTGTGGCATTACGGTTTTATGCGTTACTTAATTTTGGATTGAAAGCAAGTCTTTCCTCATTTATTCTTGTAGGTCCACAGGAAATATTTCATGGGAAATCAAGTTCTGAAAGTCTTTGCAGCTAAAGATGATGAGGTGAGTTGTTGTGCCACAGAATTGAATTGCCATTTTTAAGGGAGTTGTTCAGGGCCTTTAACTCTGAAAATTAGGAAATAATACATGAATTTGTCATAGCCCGAGCACAAGGCCTGAGGATGTAGCCCTGCAATTTGACATCAGGCGAGTGTTGAAAACAACATCTGACAGAAGGAAAGGGGAAAGTGGGGAGGTAGAGGGTCTGGGGGAGTAAATGGTGGTGGAAGGAGACTTGACTTGGAGTGGTGAACACACAGTACAATATACAGATGATGTACAGTGGTGCACCTGAAACCTATGTAATTTGATTAACCAATATCACCCCAATAAAGTCAATAAAAAAAGAAAAAAATGTTTGAGCACATACATTTAGTATGGGAGCTTGTAGTCAAATGTTCAGGAAAGTTGGGGTCAGGTTGACATTTTCTTATCCATGGACATGGAGCAGGTAGTGCAGGCTCCAAGCCTCCTGGAGGTGTGCTTCGCTGACTCACTGCACCGCTTCTGTCATTGAACCGTGTCTTCTCCAACCCCTCCCTTGCTCTTCCCCTCTCTCTACCTTCCCGAGAGAGTCTATTTTCAGGCTGGTTTCTGCCTGGCTAACAACCCATGGCTCTTGCATCCTACACTCACACCTGCCTTCTCTGTAAATATTTTCTGTGTAGCCTCCAAGTCAGAACTTATTTCCTTGGGGGTGTTGATCCAAACTGGAAGACTGCAATCTAATGTCTTTTTAAGACTACTGAAGCAAGTTTCCAAATCCTGGAATCATTTGCACTTAAAATTAGTAAACTGGTTGTAAAAGGCTCGTTTGGGGTGAGGGGGTGGGTGATGGTATGAGAGATCTAATCCTCTTAACCCCCTTTTTCTCCTCACTTCTGAAGGGTAGCTGACCGCACATGTAGTGGATGGGTGTGCCATTATTCCATCAAAACAGTTACAGTTGGAGAAGAAAACCCTTGGCTTTCACTCAGTACTGCACGGATTTGTTAGCGCACACTAGGCATCTGAATCCTGAGATTTGAAAATCCTACTTCATGGATTTCTCTCAAATCAAATCCTGCTGGTGATCATGTAGTCCTGGTATATATTGTCAGCACATCTTAACTGCATTTTTCACTTCTGTTGACATTGTAACCCCTACTTATTTTCCCTTCACATGAAGAACATTCTGATTACTTCCTGTGATTGCACATCACAAAGCTGTGATCATCTTGACCTGCTAGCCAAGGGCAGCCTCATGGCTGGCACGGTGGAAATCCAGCCCCATGAAGATTCTGTAGGTCACAGGGGCACTTTGAGTTTACTCAAAAAAAAATTTATCTACTATTGGGAAAGGGCTACTTTTTGTGTTTGTTCTTGATGTCATAGTTAAAGAGTAATATGAACTAATCGGAGCTTATGAGAGAAGCAGAGGAGTAAGAAAATTGTCATGCGAGCACTTCCAGGAAAGATTGTATGGAGACTTGTGTGGATCGGTAGGGGAGAAGGAGCAAGGGCAGATATAATAGCCCTCCTCATACATTTAGAGAATTATTGTATGAAGTAGAAATTAAACTGTGCTTCCTACCAGAGGGGAACTTGGAATCAACAGTTGGTAGTTTTGTTCAAGATGAAGATTTATTTTGTCACTAAGGACTACTGTCTGCAAACGGCTGGTTCCTTGTGAGGTGGTCAGATCCCCATTCCCACAAGTTTCCCAGCAGAGTGTTGGGTACCACCAGTCAGATACTGGGGAGGAAACCCACAAGTTCCCCAGCAGAGTGTTGGGTACCACCAGTTAGATACTGGGGAGGAAACCCACAAGTTCCCCAGCAGTGTTGGGTACCACCAGTTAGATACTGGGGAGGAAACCCACAAGTTCCCCAGCAGAGTTTTGGGTACCACCAGTTAGATACTGGGGAGGAAACGCACAAGTTCCCCAGCAGAGTGTTTCATACCGTCGGTCAGATTCTGGGGAGGAAATTCCTCCCTCAGTGGGTTGTTAAACTAGATGAACACTTGTTCAACTCAAATACTCTGATTCTGTGAAAAATTTCTTTTTAAAAATGTTTTCTGTGGTCATTAACATACAGTTATTTTTTGTACGGAGAATCTGCACTTCTATGTGCTGATCTGCACTGCGGGTGGAAGAGAAGGGGGGAGAGAAAGGAAAGGAAATGGAGCTTTGGTTGAGTTTCCCACAGGTGTAGTGTTGCGTTATAGTGTAGCAGTCGTTCAAGTCCTCATTGTTCCTTCTTTACATATCCCAGTTGATCCTATCAAAGACATCCAGATAAAAGCTTGCAAACAAATTGGAAGTAATCTCTTCCTCAGACTCCCATTGTGCCTTTCTGGTCTCTCTTACGGGACATATTAGGATGTACACATTCTGTATTTGGTACACTTCTGCCGTCTGCTAGTAAGAATGTAGTAGCTCAGTGAGATCAGGGACTTATCCTTGACTTCTTACAGGCCCTCAGACAGGGCTTGGCAAAAAAGTAGGCACTAAGTAAATATTCCTTGAGTTGAATGGAAAAAATAATAAATCTATCATGAAATCTATAGAGGATTTGAAGACAGGGTATCGAGGTCATAGCTTTCTAGTGCAGGAAATGGGAATATGCACAGATAACTTCGATAAGGTTAGCTATGACACTGAAAAGTACAGATGAAGTGTTTGGGGAGTAATGGAGAGGGAGAGAGCTGACCAAAGCAAATCTGAAATGGAGAGGGTATCAGTTTACTGAGCCTTAAAAATGCATTCAAAGCTAGAGAGCCATTTGGAGAGTTGGAGATGTTATTCTAACGAGAAAGAAATCGTATGACTAAAAAGCTTGAGGAGGGAAAGCACGAGACTTGCCCAGGAATGATGGTCGGCTCACTGAGGCTGGGATTGAGGAGCCTTTGGAGGTTTTTGTGGAAGGGAGTGACATGGGCAGCTCTAGGAACAGGGGAGGCAGTGATGGAAGAGAACGGATAGATCTGAGAGATGGCATAGAGGTAGAATTGGTAGTTTGGTGCACACTTGGAGGTGAGGGGTGAGTAAAGTGGGTTTATCGAAGATGTTGGGGCTCCATGCTTGGTCGACTGGGCAGTGGTGTTCATGGAAGTAAGGAGTAGAGGGGGAGAATGGGGGAAAGATAGTAAGTTGTGGTCCTGAACAGTTTGAGAGACCTGAGGTATAACCAGATGAGATACTTACCAGCTAGTAGGTAAGTAAGTCTGGATCTTAGGAGAGTTTTAAAGCTAAATATACATACTTTTGATTCATGAACTAGAGAGATGGGATAAAATGATCCCCAACTAGAGTTTTAAAGTAAAAAGAGGAGGGAAAAGTCAAGAACGGAATTGCAAGATTAGTTGAAAGAAGAGAAGAACCGGGGAGGAGTGGCCCACAGAGTATAATAATCAGGGGGGTGTTGTTTCTGAAGCCAGAGGAGGAGGAAGTGTAGAGAGAGGGATGGTCAGCTGCCACTGAGAGGTCAAACAGAAGGGGAAACGAGGGTTCAGCAATTAGAAGGCCGTGGGTGACTGCAGAGGGTGATTTCAGTGAGACCCTCCGGTCAGTAGCTGGATTAGATTGTAGAATAATTGTGTTCTAAGCAGGGACAACTGCAAGACAATTGTCTCATGGAATTTAGAGGTAAAAGGAAAGAAAGATATGGATAGTCAATTTATGGAGAGAGAGGGACAAAAAGATTTTGTTTAGGAAGTCTGAGACGTGAGTTTATTTAGAGGATGTGGGTGTGAATTCAGAGGATAAGGAAGATTGAAGCGCTAAGAGGGGATTTAGATAATGAAGTTCCAGAAGAGGTACAGTAAATGTCATCAAATGCAAATGGTACAGTGTGGTCTTGAAGGGGGTTGAGGGCACTTTTGAAATCTGAAACAGGAAGGAAGTAGAACAGGGTCTTACGAGTGTGAAAATTCGCCCAAACTGGCTGTGTGTCAATGGGAGCATCTTCTCACTAGGCAGCAGCTGTGGCCCTCTCCTCCCTGATCCATGCGCTGGATGAATCAGACATGGTGGCCATAGTTCGGTATGCGTATGACAGAAGAACTAATCCTCAAGTTGGCGTGGCTTTTCCTCGTGTCAAGGACACCTATGAGGTAAAACCCATGGTCTTTTATTCATGTTTTTTTCCCTTTGTGTTCTTTATTCTAAACAGTGTTTCTCAACTGTTAATGTACATGGGGATCATTTGGGGGAACTTGTTAAAATGAAGATTCTGATTCTGTAAGTCCAGGGTGGGGCCTGAGATTCTGCATTTCTCACGAACTCCCAAGTAATGAAAGTTGCAATGAAAGAACATAAATTAATTAATAACATAAATACATAGCTATGTAAAGGACCTTTAAATCAAATCAGTAAAGGTTAACCATGAGCTCCCATTTGCCCAATCCAGTGACTTTCTCTTGGTTCTCATCCTCTCTGATGTCTCAGAACCTAACAGGAATAGACATTCACTCTGTTTTTCTTACAACAACCTTTATTTACTAGGGATAAAGGTTGAGGATGTGATTTTGTCATGATCCTTGTGAAATTCATTTTATTTAGGGCTCTCCTGTCTAAAATACAGGTCTGTGTTCCTTACCATTTTCTGTTTTTCAAAGAACTTACTATGGCAGAACTGGAAAAGAGACCGCAAATATCTTGACTTGCACATCAGCCTTCCAAGCACCTTAACTCTTTCCCTTTATTGTGTAGGTCGTGCATTTTGCAGGTATTCTTTGATAGTCATTCTTTGAAGCATGCCTTTTATGTTTCATATTCTGTGTACTGTTTGCCATTGTGTACGGCTAATAATGGAAATCAAAACACTTTACTTGCCATGTGCCAGCACGAGCCATCTGATTTTCAAAATACTTTTCTTGTGCCACTTTCACAGCATTTGGGGCCAGTTTTATGTTTCTCCACTACTTTGGTTGTTTTGACTTTTACCTCCTTTCTTTCTCATTAGTGCTTAGTGTACGTGCAGCTGCCTTTCATGGAAGACTTGCGGCAATACATGTTTTCATCCTTGAAAAATAATAAGAAGTACACTCCCACGGGTGAGTTTATTTCCATTTTGTTCACTAATTGGCTCTAAGCACAAACTATTCTTGGGAAATCACCTGTCTGTAGTTGTTGGTTGGGGCCAAAGTTTCGATTAGTTGGATCCAAGTCACATCATACATGGTAATGATGAAGGTGGTTCATCACGTGTCTTCCCAGTAACAGAGATAGGCTTGTCCTAAACTCTCCAAGCGCTCTCTAGGTTTCCCCTTCTGACTTAGGGCTGTTCCAAAGGAGCAGCTTGCTAGGAATGGTTGTACATTTTCTAGTTGTAGCGGGTTTGCCCTCTGCTAATTTAGTTGGCATGTATTATCAAGCCTGGGACTTCGGTGTTTTGTATAAAATATATTGTAACTTTAACTTGAAAAGTGATAGTGCTGGAGATTACCTTTTTTCTTTACCCTTTCTTTGCAGCTTACAGTAGCAGTTCAAGTTCCATTGCTCCTTATTTCCAGGAGTTACTTCTAGCTTGATGAGGAATGGCCTTTATTAAGTGTCTGGCTGCAAATACCAGGGTGCTACCCAGCATGATTCTCACAGATGCAAGTCCTGTCTTCCAGAGAGCTCACAGTTGAAGACAGTTGTAATAATGGGCCAAATGTAGAGAACATGCCAAAAAGAACACAAAATGATGAGTAGATGTTTTAGTTTACAAGTTTTATCTGTGTCAGTATAGGATTAGGGAACTGCACAGTGAGTCTCCAAACTGGTTCTCTCTGTATGTTTCCTTGGCTAGATCATTAAGGAAAAGCATGCAGAGAAAAGCCCAGAAACAAATGGACTTCTAGGGCTTGTATCTTTGTCTTCTTTCAGAAATGGGTCCCCCTGCATCAAGGTGGAACTAAGCATGGACTTTAATGTACAGGAGCTGCCAGTGTATTAGTGTTTTTCCTCTACCCCTCCAAACTTTAAATGAGTAGGACACTTAAAAAAGAGAACTTTGTTGAGAAATTAAGGATATCCACCATTCACTCAGGACCTAAAACATTAAATATCATCTGTTGATTTATTTTCTGTGAGTTGACCTATTTTTGTTTGTCTTTTCTCCATTGGAAAATGTATTATGAAAACTGTTTGGCATATTTCCCAAGCCAGCATTTAAGTAGGGGTGTGCAGTGCTAGAGTGAGCTGGCCTGATACAGCTTGTGATGGCAAATGGAAGTCACTAAATGTTCACACGCAGGCAGCGCCTACTACCGTTGCCAGGTGGACCCTGCAGTTGTCAGCTCCAGGTGGTGATGGCTCAGTGCCTGTGCCTCCCCTAGAAAGTCCAAAAACGGGGTAGAAGCATTCATGATAAGTACCTGCTCTTTCATTTTGTAGTAGCTGTTCAAGAGGGAAATTTGAAAAGGTGACGAACAGAAGCATAATGGACATTTTAGGAACCACTTACTCTTTTTCTGCCTCTTGCCTAGTGACTGCAAATAATCCAGAAATAGTGCCTCAGCTTTTAGCAGCTGAACTGCTGTACGAATCAGCAGAATGAAAGTCACACATGGGAGTTTAAGTAGAAGCATTTTTGAAAGCATTACCTTTCATCTCCATTGCTTTGGGCTGTGTCCTTTTTATTGAGGAGCACTTGCTTTCTGTTCAGTATTAGGAGAGACATAAAGGAAGCCCTGTTTTTGCTCTTAAGGATCTTTGGAGTTTGAGTGGGATGGTGTAAGACACGTACACTGGTGCGCATGCATGCAGCGTGTGAGAGGGAAGAGCTCATTCTGACGAGGGGAGGCTGCGGAGGAGTCCACTCTCCTGGTCCAGTGGTGTCTTCCTGTTGCTATGCTCCGATACAAGTTGTATTAAGTCCTTAGAGAACTAACGCTTCGTTACCAAAGGGGTGTGGTTTTTTTTTTTTTTTTTTTTTGATGTTGTTCTCCTTCAACTAATTACTAACTTCTTTTTAATGTTTTCATTGCATTTGGAATATTTTGGATTGCCATGTGCAGGCTGGGTTTTGTGTGGCTGTGGTGCCTTCCCCTGGGACAGACTCTTTTGCTTTTGTTACAATATTCCATTGTGAGCGGTAGGGTGGGAAGGACCTAAGAGACCAGCCACTTTAAATAACTCTTTTACAGGTAAGGAAACCCAGGTTCAGGTAAATAGTTCGCATAACTGGAGACTATTTTTGGCAGAGCTAGGACTGTATAGCCCACCACTATTGCTGGGAATCACTGTGAGTGAAAAGCACGTGTTTCAATGAAGCACAGTGGCGGTGGTCATCTTTCGTTTCTGCTGCTCTGTTCACCCTCGGTTTAGAGGCGCAGCTGAGTGCTGTTGATGCTTTGATTGACTCCATGAGCCTGATGAAGAAAGAGGAAGAGGAAGACACCATCGAAGACTTATTTCCAACCACCAAAATCCCAAATCCCCAATTTCAGAGATTATTTCAGGTAAGAAAGGGAAGATGTACCAATCATATTTTTTAACTGAAAGAGAACCGAGTGAAAACTTAGGGTAATTAGCCAGTCAGACGAATGTTTTTGTCCCTCTGAGGGCCTCTGTTGCTCTGCCTGTTTGATAGAAGAATGCCACCTTCTTCTTTCTGCGAAGAGAGAAAAATGCTCCAAGCTTTCGGGAAGAAAGAAGTCAAGTTAGGATGCTTTCTAATATTTTTTTTTCAGGAATGCTTAATAAAAAGCATATTCTTCTTTTATGCTTTTTTCCAGGCTTTTCTCCTCTATTTTATGTGAATGAGATTTTTCTGTGTTTTTTAATACTCTAAATAGTAGAATTTTTATGAACTCTATAATAATCCCTAATAGGGAAGAGGTGTCCCAGTGCCACATTTGTCAAAAATGTCATAATTAAAGGTAGCAGGGAGGTCAGATAAAGGAGTTGTAGTATGAAGTTATTAAAGAGTAACTAAAATAAAGGAAAATGTAAAATAGGAATTTCTGAATCTTGTGCTAAAGGAATTGGAAGGTGGAGCTTGGGATGAGGGGAACTGGGGAAGCTGACAGCTGACTCACGCTGAGGAAGGGCAGGAGTCGACCTGGGTCGATGGCGGGGAATACTCCAGTTCTGGTTTCAGTGGGTGACGGCAGGACGCAGGCTTCTCTGAACCCCCGAAAGCTGAGAAAAATCACAAGCAGCTCTTTCAGGCAAACACTTCCCTACAGAGGAGTGGAGCGCCTGTTTCTGAGGGGCCTGTGTGATGGAGAGACCATTCATTGCCTGTCCCTCTTGATTCACTTCTCAAAACATCCTCAAGTAGCTCAGGTCCATATTAGGGCCTGTTGAGATTTTAAGGCATCTTCTATACAAGAGAAAGTGCCTGTATTTTGGGGGTTTTGGTTTTTTGATGTGTATAGTTTCTTTAAGTAGTGGTGGGGGGGAGTAATGTTTGTTCTAAAATTAAAAATATGAGGCTTAACATGTAAAGTCCTCACTCAGTTGCTGTAGTATAATCAAGTATAAATTACTTGTATAAAATTGTTTGGTATTTTTGACAGCTGGACTTAAAGATGGCTTTTGCCATTTGCAGGGAGGAGAGAGCAGACCAGTTCATGCGGAAAGCTTACAAAAACAGGTCTCTGTGGTATAGAAAAACAAATTTCTAATACTTGGCAGATTTACCTCAGGTGGTCTCTGTTTGTCTTCAGTAAGTGTTTATTGGAGTAAGGAATAGATATAATCATGAATACAAGCATTGTTATCTTTCAGAGCTGTTAAGAACTGGCAACTTTGATTTTTACAATTTATCAATTTTGTTTTCTTTTGTGGGGGAGAGTTTTTAATATGGCTTATCTGTATAAAGAAGTAACATTACTAGGGCATTTATAAATGGAGTGCACTTTCTTTAAGACAGATATTTATTGAGTACTAGCAACATGCCATGTGCTAAAGGTAGTGTAAGCTCACTACTTTAAAGGACCCCTCCAGAGAAATGAGAGGAGAGATAAAAAACCAATAGTTGCAACAGTGCTTGGTACCAAGCTGCTATGGGAATAAGAGGAGAGAGAGATTCTTGCAAGTGGGTGACTTCAGGAAGGTTTCGCTGAAGTAAAAGGGGAGGCATGATGTGCCAAGGGCATGCCAGGAAAGAAGTGGCACGTGAGGAAGAGTGATATATTTGGGGACCCACAAATAGTTCCATTAGGTTGGAGAATCGGCTCTATGGGAAAATGATGGAGAAGTGGCAGGGGAGAGAAACAGCACGTGGACTTTATTGTGTAGGCAGTGGGCCATCACTGAAGGGTTTCGTCAGTGGGTGCATGACGTGGTTTTTAGAAATTAGGGCTGGTGGTGGCCTAGGAGAGGGACTGGTGACCAGTTAAGAAACCTGCAGTGGTCCACTTGAAGGCTCGGATTAAATTAGTGACAGAAAGAGTGGAGAGGAGAAAATTTAGAAGGTAAATGGTACTTAGGGAATTAGATGGTGGTTGATAAGAAGTAAACAGGAATTGAAGATAACAGGATCCTAGCTTGGATGAGTGGAAGGATGGTGTCAGTCACCATTAAGTGTGATCAGACAGCGATTGTCAACCGGTGTGCCACAGGAATGTTTAAAACGTACAACACCTGACTATTTAGTTGGGGGCATGACCTCTTTTCCCTTAGATTGTCAAATAGAAGAATGATGACAGCCAACACAACAATATAGCCGTCTGATGTAAATGAATAAAAATTTTACCTGTTTTATTTGTCAGATCAGAAATATATTTTGTATGTGCTGCAAAATTTTAGTAATTAGTTTATGTGTGCCATGAGGTGAGAAAGGTTGAAAATCGCTATGATAAGTTGATTACAGAATGAACAGACAGAAAAGGTAATTCATTTGTTTTTGCAGGTGTTAAATTTGTGATATCCATTGTCTGTTCGCCAGTGAGTAGACACTCAGTGGGAAGCTGGAAATTGGGGTGCAGAGCCCAGGAGAGCATTCAGGGCCAAATAGATGTGAGGGTCCTCCTCATTTAGGCAGAAGAAGAAGTGAGACCACCTGGGAGCATGTGTGGCTAGAGAAGAAAACAAGCCCTGAACCGACATCAATGTGTTAATGAAGAGTTGTTAAAAAAAAAAAAAAGTTCCAGCCTCCCCCTTCCCCACAAAAGGTCAGAGAAGTAGAAAGCACTAGGAGAAATGGGTGCCTTAGGAGGCACAGGAAGACAAGGGTGTCCAGAAGGAAAGAATCATATCAAATGCTGTGCACATTGGTGAGTCCAGGGGAGCATGGCAAAGGGCCTTGGGGGTTTGTAGTAAAGTCTTTGATGACTTTGAAGGTCCAGCCTCAGCAGAGTAATGGGGAGGGAGCCAGGTTTCAGTGCTGGAGGGGAGAGCTTTACAGATGAAAGAGAAGAGAGAGAGGACCTAGTAAGCTATGGATGTGGGACACCAGAAGATGTTCTCTTCCTTTTTAAATGAAATATTTATAACCAGGGTAAATGAGCTGGGAGGAGGGGTCAGAAGGAGAGAGAGATTAATAATCAATTTGTTAGCAAGAAGTTAATTTAATTCTAATTTTGGAAAGAAATTCTGAAAGTACATCTTTTGTTTAAGTGTACAATTAAAACTGCCTTTAAATAATTGATACAGTGTTGCTAAAATCAATGTGTTGGTAACTTCTGAGCTAACCATGTAGTTGGCAGTTTTTTCTCTAGTCTTTTTCAAATTGTAAAACTCACATTGAGGAATCACAGTTGCTTAAGACAGAAGTAAGTAGATTGAGGACTGATCTAAGGTTTCTCAGCTACTAAAAAGTATCACTTTCTCGTAACCTCATTTTTAGGAAACGAATTGGGATTTTTTTGATTCAATGAATTTTATAAGTATCCCACTTACCTTTATCTAAAATGTGACCTTTAAGAAAATGAGAGGTTGATGCTTTAGAACATTTCTTGTAGTTTATTACTGACTTATGGATAATGACACTATTTGAAAGAATTGCCTAAATTTCATTCTGAAAATGCGGGGTGCTTCTCATTAGGGAGCCTGGGTAAGGTATTTGTCCACTGTTTCTTCTCGTTCTTTTCCAAAAAATGTCAATTGAATATAAGGAATAGAATGTTGCAGAGCGTGAAAGGTAGGTATTTAATTTCTGCTTACATCTTTAAGGGCTTTCTGTGCTGTTTTAGGTCCTTCAGTGCCCTGAGGGAGGGCACTGTGAAGGCTGGGGGTGGACCCACAGGGTTTGGGATCATCTTGGTTTCCCTTTTGCTTCACACTGAAAAAGTCTAACGTTAGTGAAAGGGAATGGAGAAGGAAGGTTGCGGCTGCTGTATGGAAACAAGGGAGCTGCACTTGAAATGTCTCGAGGAAATTGGTACTTAATTTCTACTTCAGGGTTTTCTGACTAGGACATTGGCTCTTGGATAATATTTACTATTTAAGCTGGTGTGTCTTTTATTTCTTAGAATGGAGACCTCTAGCTTAAATTTCTGCAAGGTAGGAAAATAGTTCATGGGGTGGTATAAATCATATGCCTTATGGCAGGAAATTGTGTTTTGAAATTGCAGGAGCTATTCAGCTCCCTGGTTTTTCTTCAGAATTACTAATGTCCAAGTAGTTTAAAGGTGGAAATAGTAGGAGCCTTGTTAACCAACCGAATCTTGGAATTGATACTCTGGCAATCAAAGGAGAATGTCAGTGAATTGATAGTTTAATTAATTTATTTTTCTTTCTTAATGGTATCCCATCCTTACGCTTACTTTTTTGTACTCCTTTTAGAGCGTATACTTTTCTGGACAGACACCAAAAAAGTAAAAGCCAAGGCCTAGTTCTAGTAAACTGAAATCAGTACAGATGGTTAGATAGAAGAGGCTTGCTGTCCAGATTCCCGCTCCTGTGAACAACAGAGAACCTTCCCTGGCCTTGATCTTGGCCCCATTCTTGTTATTCCTTTGACCGATATCTGTTAGGTGTTTGTTATATGCCAGGCACTGTTACTTAGAATTTAGCAATAAACAAGACAAACAAGAGCTTTACCTTCAAGGGGGAAGGTTAGGTGATAAGTAAACTAAAAAATCGATAAGATAATTTTAGTTACTGGTAAATTCTGTCAGAAATATGAAACAAGGTTGATGACAGAGAATGACTGAGTGGTAGGTAGTGTCAGGGAAAGCCTCTCTGAGGAGGTGGTAATTGAGTGAAGAACAGAATGATTAAAAAAGGGCCAAGCCTGTTGAGATCTAGAGGGAGCTTTAAGCACACTACCGACAGTCTGGAATGGGTGTGGCGTAAGAGTGAAACAGGAGCGGCACGACCTAGGGGGTTGCTGTAAGGGGGGGGGGGCAGGTGCCGCAGAGGTGTGCAGGGGCAACGTCAGGTATGACTTCAGGATGGTAGGGAGCTTGCTTTAAGATGACTTTACTCAGCTGCGGTTGGGCAGTGGAAGTGCATTTAGGTAGACCAGCTGGAAGCGGTTGTGACCGCCCACACGAGAGGTGGTGGGGCCTGGACAGGAGCGGGAGTGGAGACGACAGAAGTGAAGAGACTGGTGCAGAGTATCCAGACCCCGGGGAGGTTTGGGACAGACCAGCATTCTCATCTCTGCCACGGTTTCTTCCTGGGACTCACTGAGCCCGAGCAGCTCCCCTCCAGCCACCTGTTGCATCTGCCACACATCATTTTCTAAAATTAAGCAAGGGAGAAAGCACAGTGTGTGAAGGGAGGTGAAGGATTATAATAAATAATTACTACCCCACATTGTCAGAGGTCTTTGACATTAATGTGTTTTAGGGGACCTCATATATTCTCCACGTAGTTCAAGTATCAGTCTCTTTTTATAAGATGAGGCTCTTTTCCAGGAGAGCTTAGGCTGACAGTGCTGCTGGGCTTGAGTCTGTTTTCCAGCTGGTTTGGACATTATCCATGTCCTGCTAACCAAGGGGGTGCTGGGCCCACTCTCTTTGTCCTCTTCTGTACGTGGTAGGAGTGACACAGCCCCCACCCCCAAACTAAAGGTGGAGGGTCCCTGGTCACAGAGTACAGTGAAGTGGTGTCTGATGTCTACATCTGCGTTTTAAAATCCTTATACTTTTTCCACAGTGTCTGCTGCACAGAGCCTTACACCCCCAGGAGCATCTGCCCCCAATTCAGCAGCATATTCTGAATATGCTGGATCCCCCCACAGAGGTGACAGCTAAGTGTCAGGTTCCTCTCTCTAAAATAAAGGCCCTATTCCCTCTGACTGAAGTCGTCAAGAGAAAGAATCAACTAACTGCTCAGGACATTTTCCAAGACAAGTAAGTACTCGATGTGGTTGCATTTGACATTGGACTACATAAGACTGGTGCTAGTCGTAGACCGAGGCTCTGGGACTGAGGGTTGCATGGGTTTGTGGAATCACACTGGTGGGAGGAGAAACCTTTTTATACTTGACCCTTGCATTGAAAATACTGGTTTCTCATATGTGTCCATTGTAGATCTATTTTATTCTTGTTGTTCACCTGGAATGTAGAGCTACCTTCTGGGCTGTTCACTTTCTGGTCAGCATCAAATTTGGGGGCAATTATATAGAAAGGCTAAACAGTTTTTGACTAAGACTAAATTCTACCGTTTTTTAAAGTAAGTTGCTGGGGATGAGAGGAGAGGGGCAAAGGTTATACATACAGTTTTCCAGTTGGGGGGTTAGGTGTCAGGAGAATGTCGATGAGATTTTTGGAGGCAAGGCGGGAGGGAGAAGGAAGCCTGGCCCTGTGCCAGCGATGTGCCCGGCGATGCCGCCATCAGTGAGGCGCGGCGCCTTCAGGATGGCAGAGCGCTGGTCCTGTCGTTGTCAAACCAGGCTTTCAGGGAGCTGCTGCTGTTTTCTCCGCTCATCAGATGCTTTTCAGTACCTGCATCAGTTTCCATTCAAAACAAAATGAAACAAAACAAACCGTAAGAAATTGTTTTTGATTATCCATAATCATTTGGCTGTGTAACATTGATTTTTACCAGATTTAGATTTGGTTATTGGTGACTTTTCTCCCCAAATCAAAATGATGTATTCATTTCTTTAGGTTATATTCTGAGATCCAGGTTTAGACCACATTTTTTTTCCCTTTGATTCCTTTCCACAGTTGCATCTTAAGTAACAAAGTAAGGCTTATTATTTGTAAATACTCCGTGAGAGGAGAATTGTGCAATTTCTAAAAACCTTCACAGGGTTCTATAAATTGTTAATTTAGTGAATTATCTTCCAAGTTGAATGGAAAGCTGTATGCTTCCTGTGGCTGTTAGAGGTCAGTGCCCCAGCTCTGATAGAACTGAGAAAGGAAAGCACCATGGGATTAGTGGATCCGACCACGTGTGTTCCTAACACATTCTGGAGAGTTCTTGTTTCTCTGTAGTCTGTCGTGCCTCCTCCTTCTTAGGAAGGCTGTCCCTAAAACCCCACTTCCCCTCTGCCATCATCATCAGCCTGTGTGCTCTGGATTAGTGTGTTGGAGCAGTTTACTGACTTGAGTCCTTTTCTTCCCCCGGCAGCCATGTTTTCCTCTCACCCCTGTAGTCTTGCTGTTTTCTCTCTGTGTATTAGAGCTCCCCTTCATGATCTGATTATCTTCTGCTGCTGTGGGAAAGAAAGGGGTCATTTCCCCTTCTCCTGTTGATTAAAATGTAAATTAGCTGGTTAAAACAACACAAAAGCAATTGTTCTGTGATTTGATCCTGCTCTGATTACATCTACAGCTCTGATCCTACCTCTGACTCTTTCTGGAAGCTTGAATGTGCTGGCTTCTTGTTCTTTGATCCTGTCAGGCCCAGTCAGGCCCAGTCAGGCCCAGTCAGACACAGATAGCCAAGTTGTCTGCCTGGGGCCTGAGAGTTATCTCACCCAGACTACTCATACTCCCATTCTCCACCCTTTCTTTAGAAATCTGAGTTTTTAAGAACTGCAGAAATGATGCATGCAGCAAATATATATTGAGTACTTTATGTATTTAAGAAGAGAGATTCAGTGCCTTCTACAAGGTTCTTAAAACCCTTTTTGTGGTAAGGCACCAATCAGCTGTAGAGGTGGTCTCCCTAAAGAGGGAGAGGAAAAAACCCCTGACAACAACTAGTTATCTTTTTGTGTATATCCAGCATCCCTGTGTCCTGGGTGTCTGCGGTGTAGGGGTGATGGGCAAAGATGGAGCGAGCAAATGTCTGTTCAGTGTCAGAGGCCAAGACAAAGAGCCCTGAGCTGGGAGTCACTCACTAGTTTTCATTCCAGCTTTGAACTCTCTTTCTGATTTTGCTTACATAATTTCACCTTTGTGAGAGTTTCTGCATCTAAAAACAACCTCATCTCAAGCGACATTGTAACAGTGAAATCAGAGATATTAAAGCACTTTGAACTATTTGGAAGGAAGACAATAGTCAAAACCCAGAGGAATAATAGTATTATAATTAATAAAAAACATTGAACATTTGAAAAGATCGATTTCTGCTAAATGAACCTCTTGGAACCCTAGTGTTAAAAATGGTATCTTCATTTCAAGAGGATAAAAGTATCATCTGACATTGTAGTTAAATGTGCTAAATATTACCCTTATCGTATAAAAACATTGTTTCCCTAAATGTTACTTGAAATGAAAGTATCATCTCTTGGACAGGGAACTTGCATGAGAATTAGGACATCTGAGGTCTAATTCTTCTTATGTAACTAACTCATATGTGAACTTGTTTTCTTTTTGTCTCTGTGCAGCTAGTCTAAAATATTCTACTTTTTCAAGTCCCCTCAGAATCCCTGTCTCTTCCTTTCAGCAGCCCACCTCACCTGGTTACGGGTTAAAAGTCAGACTTCAGGGTCAGACAGCGTGAGTGGGTCCCCTTGCTCCGCAGGGCTTATCCTGGCAAGCCTCAGTTTTCTCACATGTAAACAGATGATGGGAGTATCTGTTTCAGAATGTCGTTGGGAGGGTTAGTCAAGCAGTATGTGCTGTTCACCGTCGTATCTGTAGAAGCAGCACAGCACCTAACACACAGTGTGCGTACAGTGCATGTGCGGACACGATTTACAAAATCCTGGTTGTGTCGCTGGCACGTCTGTGATGACTGTGGCAGCGATGATGCTACTTTTATAGAGAAAATGGAGGCCAGTAAGTAGAACTCCTCCTTTTTGGGAGCCCATCTTATGTAAGAATATTGTCTGTGTTCTTCACCTTTATTTCTTCCTCTCCTGTCTCAGTGGAAGAGAGTGTATCATCTTGTCCCGAGTTAATCCTTTCACCTATGTCTGGAGATGCCATCTTCTTTCTCCTCTGGTACCTTAGTCCAATACTAGGCTCTTCCCTCGTTCTGTATTTTCAGCCTCTCTCTCTGTACCAGCTCCTTTCCCTCCACACATTAACGTATCATTTCTTTCCTCTACACCAAAATAAAGCAGTCCTCTCACTTCCTCCCTCTATTACTACCTATCATCATGAGCCGGGCTAATTGGAAGGCTGGTCAACGCTGCCTCTTTACCCAGCACTCACTGTCTCGGGCTCTGTCCCCAATGCTTCCCAGACTGGTCTTCCGAAAGGCACCGCCTGCTTAAATTTACTTCCTCTTGGCAGCGCTTTTCTTTCTTGACCTCATTGTAGCACTCGACATGGTCCATTATTCTTTGCCTCTTGTAATTCGTTTATCTTCCTTAACTTCAGCTTCTCCAGGTTTTTCTGCCTAAACCTCTGACAGATCCGCTTAGACCCCTCTGGGGCTGCTTTTCTCTCCCCACCAGCCTGGAGTGTCGGTGTTCTGTAGGACTCTTCTCAGACACAGCTGACATTTATTGGATGCAGGTATGTGCTGAGTGCTTTGCTTTACACGTATTACCTTTTGGGTCCTTTTGGCCATCCTGTGAAGTAAGTTCTTTTATTAACCTCATCTCAAAGCTGAGGACACTGAAGCTCAGAGAAGAAAAGAAACTTGCCCGAGATCACAGCTGGTTACACGTTGGAGTGAGCAGTCGGACACAGAGCTTGCACTCTCTACCGTTGTGCCCCATTGCCTTAGCAGCGTGTTCTCAGGCTTTTGATTATTTCATGTGAAGTCTTCAAAAACTGCTAAGTATCTGTCCATCCTGACATGTTCTCATCCTATCCATTGGATAGCGTAAGTGTCTGTCATCACTTCAAGTTCAATATGTCCGAAAATGACTTCATCGTCGTCTTCCCCCTTCCACGCTCCTTTTAAACCCCTCTCCGGACTACTGTTCTCTATCTCAGTAAATGACACCTAATTTCCAGGGAGTCACCACTTTTCTACTTTCCATAATCTAGTTGGTTTACCAAGATGTATTAGATTTATCTCAAAGCCACTCCTTTCACTTCAGCTTAGTATAGTGGCCTAATAGCACTGATTTTGGAACCAGATATGTTTGGATCGAATGCAAGCATTTCCCTGTGTCAAGTCGTCCTCACAAACAGCTACCTTGCAGGAGGCTGTGCAGCAGGGCAGTGAGTAAGAGCTCAGGATTAGCTGTGGGCCCCTTACTAACCATGCTTTAGACAAGGTCAGGCCCTTTCGAACCTTGGTTTGCTCATTCGTAAAAGAACAATAATAACTAACTCATAGGGTTGTTGTGGCATTTAACTGAGATGTTCTAAATATGCTTAGCATAGTGACTAGCACAGGGTAAGCATTTAAAAAAGGCTACCTTTATCATCCTCACCCACTGCATCGCCTTTATCCAGACCTCAGCTTAGCCTGCTTTCCCAGAAAAGTCCTTAGTGGTTCCCTCATTCCAGTCTCACCCCTTGCAGTCCCTTCTGCATTGTGCTGCGGAGTGGTTTTTTTCAGAAACCAATCTGATCACATCACTCCCTTGCTAAAGTTCCTTAATGTAATAATTCTTTATCTTTCTTTCTGTCTCTATCTGTGTCTGTGTGAGATGGACCCTTTTAATAACCTGATTAAAGAAAAAATAAAACCATGAACCCTCTCCCCAGGAAAATACCCTAACATACTGACTTTTGCATATATTTTCAGGGGGTCACACATTCCTCAATGCCATCCTTGGACCCCTGATTAAAAAACCTTTAATGGCTTTCCATTACCTTCAGCTTAAGCTCAAACTCTGTTACACAAATGAGAAAACTCAGGGCAGAGGGAAAGGAAGTGCTTAGCTATAATCCAGCTACTTAGAGAACCAGCTTCTTTCCTCCCAGTTTCTGTGTCTGTAATTTAGATATTTTCTGTCTTTATCTGTCTACCCAGCATGCACCTCATGCCCCAGATACAGCCAGCCACCTGCCATCCTCTCACGGGGCTGTGCTGCTGGCCTTAGTGTTGTGTTGATTGCCTGTTCATATATTTATCCTTTTTATTTCACTGGACTTCTTAAAGGTGTTGATTGTGCCTTAATTTTTGTATATTTAGAGTCTAGAGCCCAGCTTAGTGGCTGACACATAGTATTAGGTAAATGTTTGGCTAAATAAGTGAATTACAAAATTTATACTTATTTGTGAAAGAAAAGGAGAACGAACAACAAATCACCTATGGCCCTGACGTGCAGATCACAGCTCTTAACATTTGCGTGTCCGCTGTGATCTCGCCTGGATCGTTTCCCGGGCTTGACCCCTGCAAGGTGATTTGGGGATGAGAGTCATTGCCCTTTCCCACTTCACGCAGACAGGGTGAGTTTAACGTATGTGGAATTCCTAATGATGCCATTAAGTGATTTAATCTAAAGAATATTAATCATAGTAAATTTTCACTACTTTCTGCTTAGTCCTGGGCCTGTCTTTACCCGCCCAGTTCTAGAGAATTGGTATATATATCTTCTTAACGCTTCTTTCCCTACAATCTTGTCTTGGGAGGTTTGCGGAATTCCCTATGTCATTCAACCTTGTATTCTCACAGAACTTAAGCATAGTGCTTTGCTTGTTTAATGATTCTTAATACCACAATATAAGTTAATTTGTATTTTTGGAAGAGAATGGGCAAATAGTTGGTGTACTCATGATACTTTTTATCATAGTGTTTTCCTGAGGAGCAAACTGAAGATTAGAGATTAAAGTAACTTACTAGACTCTAAACTCAAGATAAACTAAAATTAATACAAAATCAATTTTTTAAAAGATTTTTTATTTATTTACTTAGGGAGAGGGGAAGGGAGGGAAAAAGAGAAGGAGAGAAACATCAATGTGCCAGAGATATATCGATTGGTTGCCCCTCACATGCCCACAACTAGGGACCTAGCCTGCAACCCAGCCATGTGCCCTGACTGGGAATTGAACCAGTGACCTTTTGTCAGTTCGCAGGCCAGCGCTTAGTCCACTGAGCCACACCAACATGGCCAAAATCAATATTTTTAAGGGGTTGTAAGATTCCAGAGCTAGTGAGTAACAAAACTGAGACTAGAATCCAGCTCTTCTGTCTCCAAATCATCATCAGTACCGTGTTATGCATGTCATAGGAACAACTGGCAAAGTTTAACTGAAATGACTGCGTTGTTTTTTTTTTAACGGACTCAAATTCTGATAGAATTTCATGCTTCCTTGGGTTTATGCATTTTTCCTTTATTTTTGCCATCAATACTTTGTATGCTTGTTTTTTATTCTGTTTGAAGGAAAGCGCTCAGGATGACTCACTCTTGATGTTTCCTTGTCCCCATCCTTCCGTCTTCTACTTTGCTTCTCAAAGGGAAAAAGGCAGGTGGTGAACGGGAAAGATGTCAAGTAATAAAACTTTTAATTCATGTTTTTGTAAGGCTCTGATTACTTTAGTCCTTCATCTAGCTGCAAGAGGAGATTCATTATTGAAATATCATTGAATAAGCCAGCTTATGCCTTATTATTCTTTGCTTTATTTTTAGAATAACCTCTTCTTCATGCCTCATTGTCTGAAGGTTGGGCTTTTGAACAAAAACACATCACATTTAGAAATACTAGATCTTAGTAATTTCCCTTCTCATTCAGCCATTTCTTGACAGCTGCTTTTGCCCAGATTGATTATTTGTCTGGGAGAAAAATCTTCATCTCTCTGTGTTCAGTAGCTTAAGGGAGATTGTGGACAGAGCCTTTGGATTTGATTTTCTTCTTCTTTAGCAAATAACTTGACCTTCTCATGACTTCAAGACAGGCTATTAAAGCCAGAATGTTACTTGAAGTGAGATGTCTGATACACTTCCTTGGAGGCATCTTTCCCCATACCACACAGATGCTGCTGGACTTTGTTAGTGTGTTGCCCCAAACAGAATTGGGTTCATAAAAGAACAAATGAAAAGTTTTCTATTGAAAGTGGTTTTTTATACTTTGACTTCTCTAAGAGCAAGCTCTTGCATATTTAATCAAGGACTGCCTAGTAAGTGTTGAAGCCGTAAGTGGGAGCTTCAGATGCCTCACATACATGATGGAGAAGACAGGTTATTAGGCACGGCAGTCCGTGTACACGGAAAGCTAACGGCTGACAATTCTGAGACAGAAACCAGCATGTAACATCCGAAGGGTAACGGGTTTCTTACTGACATGTCCCGTTTCCATGACCCGGGGGTGGTGCTTGCGGTGCCGCCGCTGGAGAGGGCTTTGGGAGGCGGCCGCCACCGTGACCTCTGTGCTGCTGCCAAGCAGCCGGGCTGCTGCCATCGGGCCAGCAGGAGCTCCGAGGCTGGACGCAGAGGGCAGGCTCCTGTAAAGTGGCTCTTTATTTTTGACGCTTGGAAAATAAAGCTACACTTTTCACATCAGTAGTTCTAGGTTTTGTATTGTTCTCTTGTAATGGGGGGAAAAGGCCATTTATTTCTTTTCCAGCCATGAAGAGGGATCCAACTCTAAAAAGTTCAAGATTGAGGAAGAGGGAGCCCACTTCAGTCTCTCCAGCCTGGCCAAAGTCAGTGTCACCAAGGTAAGCGGGGCTTGTCCAGCGAGCTCTGCGGTTTGCAGGAAGGTCGTGCGGGGGAGGCACCATCACTGTTTGTTAGTCCTGTGAAGATATAAACCATTCAGGAGCACACTTCTCCCTGTAAGTGATTATTGCTAGTCAGTGGCCTGCGGACTTGTCTCTGTGGTGCCCAGTCGTAGAGCACTATCTAATGCACAGAACGTGGAACACTTCAGTGGTGGTACCTTTTGTAGAGATTTATTCGTTGGCTTCATTTTGTAGCTTTCTGTTTAGTCAAAGTGATAGGATAAGTGGGGTTGATGGTTTGAGTCTTAATCTCCAAGTACATAAAATTTGAGTGTAACTCTTCTTTCTAACATACAACTACAGGACAGGTTTCACAAGTTTAGGGCTTCCCCCAACCAAGTGTCCCTCAGCACGTGAGGTCTTCTTTACTTAATGGGGAGGCTTGGGAACTTATCGCCTTGTTTTAAGTGGCATCATTTTGAATCAATGAATCTTAAAAATTGTCCCTTACTAGCCAAATGCACCAGGAAGGACAGTTAGCACTAGGGCATGCCTTTTCCCCACCTCAAAAAGAAATGTGCTCAGAAAAACTGAAACTCTGAAAAATGATCTGAGTTTTATTTCAGTGTTTACAGTGAAGGAAAAAGCATTATGACCTTATTTGTTCTGAGAGCTTTTCTGACTGCTATACCAGAGCAGACTAGAAAACTTTAGTACATTCTGTGCCAAAGTTTACCATCCATAATACAGCGCCATCCTCTTCTTCCCTGTGAGCTGACTGATACTTAGGCCCTACTTAGGCTGGGCTGGAAGAATAAAGACACAAGTATGGTCAGAAAGTGCCGTAGAGCGTGGCAGAGATTTTCATGTGTTCAACTTGCGCTGTAGTGAACCCTACAGTGTTGGCAGACACCTTCAGTTTGAGCATGCTTGTATGTTCTACCAAAACTTCAGTGCCAAAGAGTCAGCAGTAGTCTCCCCAGAAAGGGCAGTTTGGCAAGAATGAAGCACCAGACAGTTACTTCTCATGTCATCTTAGTGGGACAGATGTATTTGGAGCTGACCCCGCACTGCAGCATCCTCCCCTTACTAATTGGTTGGGGGTCAGGACGCTCTAGCCATCTGCCACATAAAGCCTTCAAGCAGGGCTGGCTGGTGGCTGGGTAGTACTACTTCTGACCCCTCTGGAAGGGAGGTAAGTGAAAGGACAGACTGCTGCTATTAATATATAATATTAATATAGTAATAGTGTTTAGCAGAGCCCTGGAAATGAAAACGAATAGAAAGGGCCTTCACTTTGTCTTTGGCTTTATTTTGTGAGAGGACACTTGCTACATTGAACTGCCTTGTCTTGCCTGGGGCGCGGCCGTAAAGACAACGGTCCGCAGGTTCACTGTCTGTGGTGTGTTCTAGGTGGGAAGCGTGAGTCCTGCGGAAGACTTCCGTGCTCTGGTGAGGCAGAAGGGTGCCAGCTTTGAGGAAGGTGAGTGCTAGGCCACTGGCTCTGCTTCAAGGGAAGACACTTCCCAATGTTGCTGGATTTAAAATCTAGGTGACGAACGGTAGCTCTTGTTTTCATGCTGTACATGGCAGTTTGCTGTGGATCCTTCTGTGGTCCCTTACTGGTGAGCTCACTGAGCTGTTACGAGCACGTGAGGATGAATGAGCACAGGTCTACCCGAACGCAGCACTTATTCATGAAGAAAACTGTGGCCAGAACCTTGGAGCTTTCAGTTCCACTTCGCTGAATCCTCTGGGTTACTCGAGTGAGCTCGGAATAAAACATTTTTGTGTTATATCTTCCTGTTTTCTGAGACACATAATTCTTGTTCTAAGCCTAAGGATTCGAGCCCTTTACAACCCAGAAAGACCTTGCTGCTGCCCCTTGATTTGATCCTTCTGAAATTGACTATGTTCTCACATTTTTCTTACCACATATAACCTAGAATTTCGATTGGGCTTGGGCTAATATTAAACAGCTTCCAGGAATAGACAGAGGGCTTTGGACTGACATTCACGCACTTGATTGTGCTCAGATTTCTGCCCATTTACCCTTAAAGAGGGGCAGCTGGTGCTTGGAATCCCGAGCTTCGTGTGTACAAACAACAGTATTTGTGATTGGTGCCCAGGGCTGGGGCTGTCTGTGAGCTGCCTTCCGGGCGAGTGTTTATGTTAATGTGAGCACAGAACTTCCTCTTCTAACTCCTTGGCGTTTTAGGGGGATAAATGACTCCTGAATGCTACACCATTTTAGGTTAATCATCTGGAGTGCCAGGTGTTGGCCTAGGGTACCCTACTACTTTGAGTCTGAGGAACTTAGCAAGATGCCTGGACATGCTTTGCAGTTGCCAAAGGCAGTCATAACCAGCTAAGCCCAAGAGAAGGAATGTGTCATCTACCAGGCCCAACCTTGCTGGCAGCAACACCAAAGCCCAAACCGATGAGAATTTCTGGAGGAAGACCAGCTCTGTCACCATGTAATGTGCATTCTTCTAGTGGTTATGTGTGTTTTGTGTTTTGAGATCAGAGATTTCATGTTTTTAAAGAAAGATTGTGGCCTCCTTAGCTTTTGATGATATGTTCTTAGCTCTTAGCTTTTGATGACTTGTTTGGCCCAAGTCAGGGGTCCCCCCCTTGGAAGTGATTGGCCTCCCTGGCTGGTGCAGGTCTGGTCTCTTCAGGGTCTAAGCCCAGCACCGTCACTATCATACAGGTAGCTGCCAGTTAGTGTCCACTGTGTTCGGGTCATTGTGCTAGCACTTCGTTACATTTCTTTGTCTCAGTTACCCACCCCACACAGCAATCCCACAGAGTCACATGAACAAGTGGAGAAAATGTTAGAGCTTTAACAGCCGGTGCCAGAATTTCCTGAAAATTTTTCACTTTTTCTAATTGGGAAAATACATTGATAGGTGGTTGGGGTGGAAATAGAGTCTCTGTCCAGGAAGCTACTGGCACCATAGAAGCAGGAAAACTGGGGCTTGTCAAGAGAGGGGGGGATGGGGAGAAAAGGTATAAAAGGTGAGAGGGAGAGGAAGTGAATGAATTTAGGTAAGGACCCAGGTTCCGTAGTGAGCATCCAGCTCGTCACTGCAGATGCTCAGTGCCAATAAAACCGGAACGCCACGTTTGAGTGCTCCGGTGAAGACGCAGAGTTCTGGGTCACGTGTCGACTCGACTGCAGGCAGAGCAGAGAGTGCACCTCAGAGCACGAAAGGCCAGAGTCTGGATTCAGAGATCAGGAGAAGGTAAATTCCTCAGAACTTTCACATCTGAGGTAAACGTTCTCCCGAGGCCACGGACCTGGGCATTTGAAGCAGACGTGTAAAAAATAGCAAGGGCGGTGACCCCTAGATGGCATAAAGGTTACAAACACATACTGTTATGCCCACTTTACAGATGGAAACACCATACAACTGGAAAAGATGAACTACCCCCAGATCACACAATGATTCAAATCCATTTCTCTCTTAAATACTGGATTTTTCTACTTAGCCTAATCGCATCTCCTAATCCTAATGGCTTCTTTTTCTATATACTGTTTTGTTTATACGTAGTAAGGTCATGAATTTTAAACCTTGTGTCGGTAGATAGGACTTTGGATGAGTAGACTGTCCTCTTATGCTGACTGTGACTGAGTCCTGGTGCGTTGCCAGCTTTCTGGTGGTGAATGTCCCTGTATACCTCTACCTTGGACTTGGTCACTCAGAGCTCACCGGGGACCTCACAAAAGCAGACGTTTTGCGAGCTGTGGGAAAATGGGACTTCGTGCTTGTTAACTAGTTCTCTTTTGTGATTCTAACTTGCCTTCCCTTTCTTGCTTCAACCTGCAGAAATTGTGTTTCCTCATTACTTTTCCTACCTTTGTTGTTCTGTTTGGGCATGTCTTCACTATGCCCCTTTGTGAGCCAAGACTCACTTCCCCTGAAAGCCCCAAGTCCCCCTCCAGCCTTGGAGCTGCCTGCCTGACATCAATCATCATCCCTTCTGCAGTTCTCCATCTAGGGCACGGGAGGGACACGCCGTTCTCTCTTCTCCATTATGTCTATTTTTTTTTAATTCATTTGCTGAAAGCATGATCAATAATAGATAGATTGTTTTACCCTCAGTTAGAACTTGGCCCTTTTACCTGCTGCTATAAACTAAAATGCAGGTGTAGTCCCTTCTGTCCGGCCTATCAGTAGTGAAGTTGTGCTGAGAGTGTTGTGATCCCCTCCCCTCGATTTCAGTAGTCTTCAGGAGGCAGCTGGCTACCCGTTTTCCTACCTTTTGGTTTTGCTGTGAGGGGTGTTTTTTTTTCTTTTTTTTTTTTTTGTCGCAGGCTTATTGGCATGGAGGAGATGACGCTGAAACCCAGGCATGTGTGCTCTCTGGCTGCCGATGCTTCTGTACGCTGTCTTTGATTCTCAGATGCCCTTCTTTTTCGGGCCTCTCACCTCCCTTCCTACCCACCCCACTGTTCTATCACTGCAGTTTTACAGTAGAAAAATTCTTCACCACAATATTTGGGAAAGTGGAGTTGTTTCCCTCATACAGTTTCCACAGCACATCTGTTATCTGTAGTTATAGGTTACTGGACGAACCTGGGTCCATGGAGTTCTCAGACTCCTCCGGGTTTTCCACTTACAGGAACACCCGCCTCCACTAGCTACTTAGCAGGGCTTCGTAGGAGCTTTCAGATTCCTTGTCCCTTCCCTGCTTTGACTTAAGGCGAATGCTAAAGTGGTCAAAAAATGGACAGCAAATTAGAGAAAGAAAAGACACATTACTTCAGCCCTCCGAATGGTTCTCACATGATTGAGATGTGTCTGGATTTATGGGGTTCTGAGCGTGAGATATTATGTGAAGTAGCTTAAGTGTATCTAGTGGGTCAAAAACAGCTTCTCTAAAGACCTCAAAAGCCAGAAAAGATGGATATTTGGAGACAAAAGGATGGGATGTAACTTTTTCTACTATGAGAGGTTCTTCCATGAACCTGGTTTGCCACTTGGATTGTGGGTTCTAAGGTAGTTAGGCATCTGAGTAGTGATGGGGTGGCAGAGCTCCATTCTGCCAAATTGAGTTCAGGAGTATGGTTTAAAAAAAACAAGTCTGTCAAGAAAACATCCTAAATAGAAATGATATGGACTCCTCTTTGGAGTCTGCTATTTAACATTAGATTTCCATAAAGTGAGCAGTAAAATGCATGCATCCATTTGGTTAGATTATGATCACTTTATTCTGTGGCTACTGAAGCCTTTCATTTCTTCTTATATCTTTTCTCTCACTGTTTAGATCACATCTCATCCTCAAGTCTCTCTGCCTTTGTTCTCCAACATAACCTTATTCTTATTCATCAAACAACATCCTTTCCATTTTAAAGGGTATTTCTTAACATTTGCTTCTGAAGACCTTCCAACACTAGGTAGAATGTGGCATAATTAGTAATAAAAGAATATCATTCATCAAACCCAAATAGACAGGTTTTGCAATTGTGTTTTTGTATGTTGTCCCATTTGTACAGAGGTTTACTTACATATATTATATAATTTTCTACCATCAAATCAAGCCCTAAATTGTGGTTTCTCAAGAGTTGGAATATAAGAGAAACTTCCATGTGTTTTCTTTTTTTAAAGGGCCCTGATTTTATGTAATCCAGGGTATGAATTATGTAACCCATCATGGCCCTTTCCAGATAAAAATAAGAAGATAAAAATACGACCTTTATCTGTTGTTTTGCAAAGAGATGGTAATTTTTTTTAAAGTTCTGCCAGATACCTTGAACATCTTGAATGATACAAATATAAACATCTTTATCTCTATAAAAGTTTTAACAGTTTGACATACTTTCTTAGTCCTTTCCCGAAATAGCAGTGAGGCATCAAGTCATGAGAGAGAAAATACGTGGACATGATTACAGAGCGTAGAGGGTTAGTCTGTGCTTTACATATTTTTTAAACATCTTACTTATTCCTTACTGGATTCTTTGATTTACTGTTATATTGTTAAACCCCAGAACTTGATAATCCAGGCTTATTTTATGTCTCATTTATCAATGACAAGTAGTCTCATTCAAAAACAAAAATCAGCCATCTTGAAATTGTAAAGGATACCTTATAAAAGTGTGTGTTATTATTCGACATGGCGATTATGTATCAGTGACCCTCAGTGCCTTGTCACAGCTGCCCTGTGGGTGGACTAAGTCCCAGAGTAGTTATGATGACTTTGCACAGATTATTGCCAACGTGTGGGAAACACTGGGTCAGATCCCAGAGAGCCAGCTCTTGGCCTCCTGTGGCTTCAGCTTCCTCATTGTTGCATACATTTTGCTAGATGATGCAACACTACCCCAAAGTTTACATTTTAATACAATAAAACTCATCAAGTAATTAAAATTAAATAATCAAAATGAAGACAAAAAGGAAAAAAATAAAGAAGACATGACATGACGTAGAAGCCAAAGGCCATCATACATAACCACTTTAAAGTGTTCTCAGTTTTCAGCAACTCCACCGAAAATGCTTGTCTCCACCCTTACTCAGCTTCTAAAATCCTGTGAAGCTCTCATCAATCTGTGGATTAGAATATGTCTAATTACAGGGTATGGCTCTTGTAAAATGTAGCCTGGCTATCTGTTAAGAAAGAGAGCCAACTGGTATCAATAAGATAAAAATAAAATCCTATTTGCTGTTGTTGTGTTCTATATGACAGTGGTTGGTTTTCTCATCCCAGGTGGTGAAGTTGCTTGCCTTAAACCTGCTGAGTGTCTTTTCCCTTTTTACGTTAAACATGGAAAGGATATTTTCCTCTCTGGCTGAATATGTGGAACTCATACCAGCGCTTTCCCCAGGTCCGGGCAACTAGAAAAGCACAGAATCTGTTCCAGCCTGCTTTGAACACAGTGAGCGGTGGGCTTGCCCTGACGACCCACGCCAGCAGTGCAGCGGGGCAGTGCTCACCCTGGCCTCTGCTGGCCGCGCAAACATAGCAGCGGGGGCTTCGGGGGCAGGGGTGTTACCAGCGTGGTGCAGAGCTCACCCTTGGATTGAGGGCCAGTGAGTGATGTGTGAGGCAGGGAGCCCCGCAGCACATGGCAGTTTCTCTTGCTCCTGCTTCTTTCTCTCTACCTCCTATAAATTCTACAGTGCTTCCCTGCGTAGTAGATCACTGTCATCCAGGGCATGGCCCTGGTTCTCCCGGGGCTGGGTTGTCTTCGAGATTGCTTCTTAAGCCAGCTGGTAGGAAAAGGAAACTGATTTCAGATTGTGCCGATGTGCAGGCTGCTTTAATCAGCGACTTAAAGTGACTGCTGTGGCGAACAACAGAAGCTCTTAACCAATTAAGATGTTTCGGAATGGATGTTTGGCTTTTTTAAAAATAGCCACTAATCAACTGAATTGTGTTAAGAGGTGCCTAGAAACAGCTTGGAGTCTCACTTAATAGAATAAAAGTGTTTTTGGTTCTTCCCTTTCATATTGCAAGCCCAAGGCAAAATATATGCTGACAGAGAGAAGTGGCAGGTATGATTTGATATGGTTGGTCCTGTCTGTTATTCATGTCTACATAAAACTTTAAAAACCAGTATTCCTGTTTCTTTGGCTAGAAAAGGGATGGGAGTTTGGTTCAGATACAGCACACAGTTTCAGCACAGCTTGAGAATGGTACCAGCATAGATATCTTTGAATGTAGAAGAAAAGTTAACTACTTTTTATTTTATTGTATTACTTTTTTTTTTTTAAGTTTCTTGTGGACAGTTGGAGAAAAATCTTTAATCATCATGATTAAAGGAACCTTGTGTAGGCTGAAGTCCCCGCCCCCAAATTTCTGTATGTCAGGACCCTGACCCCTAATGTGATGGGGTCTTTGGGAGGTCATTGGGTTTAGGAGAGGTCATGAGAGTGTGGCCCTCATAATAGGATTAGTGTCCTCATAAAAAGAGATACCAGAGTTAGTGCTCTCTCTTCCCTTTCTCTTTTTCTCTCTCTTTTCTCTCTCTGCCATCTGAGAATGCAGTAAGGAGGTGACTCTAAGCCAGGAGGAGAGCCCTCACCAACCCTGGACCATGCTGGCACTAGCCTTGGAGAACTGTGAGAAAATAGATTTCTGTTGTTGAAACCACATCGTCCGTGGCATTTCGTTATGGGAGCCTGAACTGACTCATACAGGCTCATGTTCATTTCCTTTGTCCTATTACATTACTGAAATCCTGTAGCTTTTCTCCCTGCGTCTTTCAGTGATAGTGACCTGCATCCCCAGCACTGCAGCCACACTCAGATCAGAACTACCTTTGATAAGTCCTTGCCCTTGGAATGTGGTAGTGTTTCTGTAGTGCATTGAGGATAAGATTGCTCTCTGAGCCTTAGCAGTTATTCCGAAGTAGAAACATCCAGTGTCTCCCTCTGTCTGTGGTAAATCACCACAAATCTCTTTGCCGAATTGCTCTTATTTATTGTCAGTCTCTTATAGTTTACTGAAGTATAATTTTCTGCTACAGAATGTGCTCAGAATTAATTCTAAGTGTAGCTCAGCAATCGTTTGTAAATGTATGGTTGTACAGTCATCACCATAGTCCAGTCAAGGAACCCTTCCCTCACCCCCAAGGTCCCCATGACCGTGCACAGGTGGTTTTTTGCCCCAGCACCACCCCAAGCAGCTGCTTTCTTTGTCTATAGATTTGCCTTTTCTGGAAGTTTCACATAAATGGAATCAGTCAGTATTCAGTCTTTTGCATCTGGCTTTTTTCACTTAGCATGTTTTGAAGTTTGTTTGTGTTGTAGCATGTATCAGTAATTGATTTCTTTTTATTACTGAATATTGTTCAATTTTACAGTTATACCACATTTTATTTATTCATTCACCAATTGATGGATTGTTTTCCATTTTTAGCTATTAGAAATAATGCTTCTGTGAACATTTACCTAAAAGTCTTTAGGTGTTTTCATTTTTCTTGGGTAAGAGTGGAATTTCTTGGCCGCATAGAAAGTTTATGTTTAACTTTTAAAGAAACAGCCATTCTTTTCCAAAGCAGCTTGCCTTTTACGTCCCTGCCAGCAGCTACTGCAGTTCCGCTTTCTCCGCGTTCTTGATTACAGCTGTCCTAATGGCAGTGGATTGGCGTCTCGTTGCGGTTTCCGTTTTCAGTTCTTTCAAGGCTAACGGTGCTGACCATTGTTAAGTATCTATGTAAATCTTTTGCCTTTTTTTCCCTCATATTTTAATTGGGATTGTCTTGTTGAGATGTCAAGACTTCTGTATGTATTCTGGATAAGGTTTTTTTTATCAGCTATGTGATTTGCAGGTATTTTTTAGCCCATGGTTTGTTCTTAATGGTGCTTTTTGATGTTTCTTAATTTTGACTATCTAGTTTTATCATTTTTTTTCTTTCATGAACTGTCATTTTGTTGTATATATGAAATCTTTGACTAGCCCAAGTCACAAAGATTTTCTCTGTTTTTTTCCTGAAAGTTTTAGGCCCGTAATCCAGTTTCAGCTAGTTTTTGTAAATGAGCACGAGGGGAGTGCCTAGATTCGTTGTTGTTCGTGGGTGTGGCCGGTGGTCCTCGCGCCACCTGTTGAATGACTGACCTTGTCCCATGGAGTCGCCTCGGCACCTTATTGAAAATCAGTCAACTATAAATGTAAGAGTTTATTTCTGTACTTTTCAGTTCTGTTACATTGATGTATGGCTGTCCTATACTAACACATTATTTTGGTTAATTTAGCTTTATAATAAGTTTTAAAATACTGTAGTATGTCTGCAGTTTTGCTCTTTTCTAAAATTGTTTGGCTAATCTGGGTTATTTGCAGAAGCCCACTGGGATTTTGACAGGGATTGAACTGAGTATATAGAGTAATAAAGAGGGAATTTCCATCTTAACGTGAATTTCCTAATTAATGAACATGGAATATTTTTCCATTTATTTAGGTCTTATTTCCTTTCTTTCCATTTTTTACTTTTTATTGTACAAGTCCTGTACTACTTCTGTTAAATTTTTTGCCAAATATTTTTTTAATGCTATTGTGAATGGAATTTTTTGAAGTTATTTTTTGGATTATTTGTTTATAGTGTATAGAAATACTGATTTTTGTATATTGATCTCATATCTTGCATCCTTGTTAAACTTGTTTTTAGTTCTAGTTGCTTTTATATACTCAGGATCTTCTACATACAAGATTATGTGTTCTGCAAATATAAGGCAGTTTCGCTGCTTTCTTTCTATCCTATATGCCTTTCATTTATTTTTCTCAATTGTACTGGCTAGAACATCCAGTATAATATTGAATAGAAATAATGAGAGTGAACACCCTTGTTCCTGATCTTAGGAGAAAATCTTTTAGTCTTTCACCATTAGTATGATATTAATTCTCCGTTTTTCTCAGATTCCCTTTATTAGCTTAAAAAAGTCTCCCATTCCTTGTTGGTTGAGAGTTTTTGTTATGAATGGATGTTGAATTTTGTCACATACATTTTCTGCTTCTGTAAGCTGATTGTGTGGGTTTGGTTCTGTTAATATGCTATAGTCATTGATTTTTCAGTTGCTAAATCAGCCTTGCATACAGGGATAAATTCCAGTCAGTTATGGTGTATAATCATTTTTGTATGTTCTTGAATGCATTTTGCTAATATTTTGTCAGGATTTTTGTGTAAACATTCATGAGGGGTACTTTTCTGTAGTTTTTTTGTGATGTCTTTGGCTTTTGTACCAGGGGAATACAGGTGTCATAGAATGAGTTAGGATGTATTCTTTTCTCTGACAAACAGGTAACTGTTTATCTGATAATCTGTAGTTTTCCTTATGGGCCTTAGCATACTTGTAGTGATTTAAATAACTACCATTAGTTTGTTTTTTTCCCTGAAGCTGCAAGCTCCACCAGGGCACAAAGAGTCTGTTTTGTTCCTCACTGTATTCCCAGTACTTAGCCTACAGGTGTGCAGATACCTCCATGTACTGGTGTCTGGCCCAGCCATACCAGCCAGGGCCTGTTGTTGATTTTTAATTTAACTCTGTTGCGATTGGAATCCATTTTGATTGACTTTAACCCTTTTAAATTTGAGACTTGTTTTATAGCTTAGCATGTAGTCTTTTCTGGCAAATGTTCGGTATGCCCTTTAAAAGAATGTGTATTCTGTGGTTGTTCGGCTGAAGGTTCTATAAATGTCAGGCCAGTCAGGATGATCGTTTGTTCAAATCTGTATCTTTGTTGATTTTCTGACTAGTTCCCCATGATGTTTTGAGTATTGAAAATTATTCATCTTGAGACTTTGTGGGCTAGTGAGACGTTTATAATTTTTGTTTCACCCAGATAAACAAAAATCTAGAGACCCAAGTGAATTTTTACAGAGTAGCAATAAAGAAAACATTGTCAGTTCAGGTAATAAAGTGTACTTTAATGAAGTGTGTCAGGTATGGGAATTTAAAAAAAAACAGACACATGTATTGCAAAATTATGTTTGTGTTTGAGAATCCTCCGCTTCATGGGAGAAATTCATTTGTATTAGTAAATGACAAGCTTGCTCAATACAAGAAAAATTGTGTAGATTTCAGGAACTTGTTAGAGCACAAAGATTATTAGTTGAGAATAATGAAAGCCAATTTACATTTTAGTGGCATTAGGTATTTTATTTTATTTTTGATGATATGTATTTTGGTAAAACAAGTGTTAGGTCAATGTTTGTAGACATGGAAAATTTATAAATTCATGATTCCCTCCTTTCATTTGTTTCTTCTTTGGTACTGTCTCTCAAGGTTTATTTGTTTGATTCATTATTTATCTAATATACTGAGAACAACATATGTGGAATAACTAAGGTTAGATTATCACATAATTGTTCCCATTTCTGGTTACTTCTTAGGTGGACTATAATGCAACCAGCAAGACTCATATTGGAATTTTAAATGTGTTTAATTAGCTCTGGCTGTTGTGGCTCAGTGGATTGAGCACCAGCCTGTGAACCAAAGGGTTGGTGGTTTGATTCCCAGACAGGGCACATGTCTGGGTTGCAGGCCAAGTCCCCATAGGGGGTGCTCAAGAGGCAACCACACATTGATGTTTCTTTCCTTTCTCCCTCCCTTCCCCTCTCCAAAAGTAAATAAAATCTTTAAAAAAATAAAATGTGTTTAATTGTAGAGAGGGTTGAATCTACAAAGCAAAAATAAAATTTGCCTGCAGCAAATCTGGTTCAGATTGGTTACACTTTCCTAAGAACAGTGGGTGAAATTAAATAATTTCTATGGGCCTTTTTAATACCAGCCTGTAAGTACATGAGAAGTAAACAGAAAGAAGCAAATGGTTCAGAAAGAATAAAATGAGAAATAAAAAGATCAATGAGCTAGAAATATTTTGAGCTTCACCATTAGTAAATACCAACCCATGAAAAATGTCTTTCCATTTAGGACTCACTACAATCGAAGCAGCTATTATTGTCTACCTATGTGATAGCCTCTCGTATGTCTCAAAATGATTTAGCTGCTCCTGTGGCTTTTCTTCATTAAAAAATAAGTACATGCTCACTGGGAAAAAAACAGTCGTGTAGTTGTACGTAAAGTTAAAAAGGGGCCGTCTCCTCCTTCACTGTCCTCCTCCCTTCCAAGCCCTCCTGATACCCATGTTCTTTACTTTGTTTTCTTACTCTCTCTCCATAGGAATAACCCTGTTGATCCCTGTTGATGCTCTGCATTTTAGTCAGGATGGTTCATTGTTTTGGCTATGGAAAATGGAGGGTTACAGCCATAGGCAGTACATTTGGGGAACCCCTCATTCCCAGTGGGATTAAGCAGTTTGCTCTGCAAGGAGAAAAAGAAGTTTATAACAAAATGGGATGGGCTAAGTTACAGTTGGTCAGCAGTGACAACGGGACCTGCACCCCTGCAGTCACGGCAGTGCTGGAAATGGCCTCGTTCACACGCACCTGCACCCACCTCTGCACCGCCCGTTACTTTGTGTCTATGGGTTTCCATTTTGTAGAGCTTTACTTAAGCCATTTTTATATCTATAAAATTAAGGCAAAGAGTAGTGACAGAAAAAGGCAAAGGGTAGTGGCCGTTCCCCTTAGTGCTAACCTATACCGAATAGGCAGCGTGTGGGTTTTAATTGAAGGAATGCAAGAAGACATCTTCGTTCCATAGGCTTTTAGAGGAATCAACCAGAGGCCTAGATCCACTCAGCAGGTGGGTAGCATCGTACGTGGAGCTCATTGTCGTGCCAAGGCAAAGACAGTAAATAAGAAAAAATATATAAATGGTGATAAGCATTTGTGTTAGTCTCCTAGGGCGGTGGTAACAAAGTGTCACAAACTGGCTGGCTTAAAACAACAGAAGTTCATTTTCTCACAGTTCTGGAGGCTAGAAGTTCAAAATCAAGGTGTCAGAAGGGTTGGTTCCAAATGAGGAGTCAAGGGAGAATCTGTCCCATGCCCCTCTCTTACCTTTTGGTGACAGCTGGCAGCCCTTGGGTTCCTTGGCTTGTAGATGCATCACTCCAATCTCTACCTCCATCTTTACGTGGAGTTCTCTCTGTGTGTCTGTGTTCAAATTTACCTCTTACAAGGAAACCAGTCATAGTAGAGTACAACCTCATCTTAATTTGATTACATCTCCAAGGATCCTGTATTCAAATAAGGTCAACTTATGACAGCACGTTGACGAAATTAAAACAGGATGGTGGGAGAGTGAATGCTGGGGTGAGATAGGCTCCTTGTGTAGAGGATCAAGGAAGACTCACTTCTGGGGTATCATATGAACAGAGAATTGAGGAGAGTGGAGGAGGGAGACTGGGGAGAGCTTTGCAGACAGAGCACCCTGCTCGTCTAAAGTGGGAGTATGTTTGCTTTTGTGTAGAAAGGAGCCTTGAGGAGGCCAGTTTGGCTGGAGGAAAGTAGAAGATGAGATCAGCGAGGTAGCTGAGGCACATGTCATGTAAGGCTGCCTAGACGTTTGCTTTATTCTGAGTGAGATGGGGCACCACTGGAGAGTTCTAAGTAGAGAATGGTCTGATGGACTTGTGTGTTGTAAAAGGTGCTCTGGCTGCTGCGTTGAGAATGGGCAAGGTTGAAGTAAGCAGGTAAGTTAGAAAGCTACTGTAGTAATCCAGGTGACAGAAGTAGTACTGAAGGTCGTGAGAAGAGGTGAGATTCTTGATATGTTTTGGAAGTATAATTGGCAGGTTTTGCTAATGGTTTGAATCTAAGGAATGAGAGAAAGAAATGAGTCAGGGATGGCTTGCAAGATTTTTGGCCTAAGCAATTGGAAGGAATTGCTACTTAGAAAGAAAGGATATATTAAGTTGGTCATGCAGGTCTGGATTTTGGAGAAAAGGTCTGGGAGAAGTCAACATAGAGGTGCTTTATAAAGTATGAGACTGGATGAAATCCTTGAGTGGGAGAGAGGTGTGGGGTCTGGGGCACGGGAGGAAGAGGGTAATTTAGATGCACAGATAGTTCATCCAAGGCAGAAAGACGAAGGCAGAGCATGGGTCCAGATGCAGGTGGGTGACCAGTTTGAGGACGAATTTGTGGGGGAGAGGGGCATAACCTGAGCCGTAACCAGCTGGGTGGGAGAGGGCTCAGGAAAGGGTATCTGTCCCAGGGAGGCAGCAGCCTAACGGGTGGGGGGTCCTTGTGCTGTGGGTGCTCACGGGGCTTTCCCCAGAGATAAGGGATTCTTGCTGCGACTGTTGTTTCACCTCTTGAGTTTACCGTTGATCGTTTCTGGCCACTTTGCACCTGTTTCTAATTCTCTTCTAATTTCAAATCATTTTCCACATCTGTCTCTCCCATTTCCATCCTGACTACCACCATTCTCATTCAGGTTTTCATTACTTCACCATTGGACAGTTACAGCATTCTGTGTTAGTTATCCTCAGAGTTATTCTCATTCAGCTCATTCCATGTGTTGGTATATGTTTAGCTTCTTATAGCACAGTTTGATTATGGGCCAGCCCTTCTTAATTATTCCCCATGTCTTTAAAATTGATGCCTCATTCCAGGCTTTCCATGATCTGGTCCCACCCTGCTACTCCAGACCCATCCTCTGCGGGTCCCCTTTGTGACCCCTGAACCCAAACCAAACTGTATTCCTGATAATACCTTTGTGATACTGGCTTTCCTGCCTCTATGTTTGCTCGTAATATCCCTTCCACAAAGAATGGCCATTCTTTTTTTTCTCATCCATTCTAAAGAGATGCTTGTGATTTGAAAGTTAACATGTCCTGGGATAGGTGCTAATGTACAGTAGTAGTTTCATTGTAGCGTGAGCCACTGTCAGAGATGCTGCTGCCGGCCACCATCAGTAGGAGTTTCATTGTAGTGGAAGCCACTGTCAGAGATGCTGCTGCCGGTCCACCATCAGTAGGAGTTTCATTGTAGTGGAGCCACTGTCAGAGATGCTGCTGCCGGTCCACCATCAGTAGGAGTTTCATTGTAGTGGAGCCACTGTCAGAGATGCTGCTGCCGGTCCACCATCAGTAGGAGTTTCATTGTAGTGGAGCCACTGTCAGAGATGCTGCTGCCGGTCCACCATCAGTAGGAGTTTCATTG